>JZRO01000228.1:0-54973 GCA_000963465.1 Blastocystis sp. subtype 9
ATGTTGGGGCTTGAACCGAAGAACACAGAGTTGAGTGCGTCTATCCTGGAGGACGTTGCTGTTGTGCCTCAAAAAGCCGTTCTGGTGCAGGGAACTATTCGTGATAATATTCTGTATGGAACCGATGACATTCTTCCCGATGATGAACTGTTTTGCATCCTGAATTCATTGGGGTTAATTAAAGAGGACTGCGGAGAACATTTCCTTGCTTTCCTAGACCGGGATATTAATCCTCTGGGTAGTGGTTTGAGTGGTGGAGAGATCCAGCGATTATGCATAGCCCGCGCCCTAGCCCGTAAGAAAAAGATTATCGTACTTGATGAACCCACGGCCTCTATTGGCGAAGAACTCGCGATAAAGATCATTACCTATATCCGGCAGCATTGCCCTACCGTTATTATTACAACTCATAATCCACGAATTCTGGAGCTCGCCGATCATTTTTTTGATGGTATGTCAAAGTCTTGCGTCATTGCTGGAGAAGGCAGAGACCAATAAACCACACACGTTAATTCATTTATATCTAATCGGGGTTGTACGCCGGAAACGCCAAAATTTCCGATACAGCGAATTTGTTGATTTTTGAAGCATGTTTGGAAGGTTTTGACGTGTACGTTTATGGTGCAGTAAGTGAGAATTTATTCGTACCAGCCATATGATACGTTACGGGCAGTGATTTTTCGCGCTAGACAGCTATTTGGGGTTTGGGGAGTAGTGGAACTCAAAAGGCGGTTAAGCGGTTCAATTGAATGGTCAATAACAGGTAAATCAATCTGTTGAGATCAACAACGTCGTTTGTTCCGCAAACGGCCAGGATGAGTAAAGCCAACTTGGCCCCCCCCAAAACAGATAGCCAAGAACGCAGATTCACGATGTAAATTGGCTGGTTGATTTTTGGCTATTTAAAATGACCGCTTAACGGCGGTTATTGTTCCACTGAGCCTCAAACCCCGAAACCTGGATTTTTCCGCGACCAGTAACGGCATGGGTTGTCACATAAACGACCGATTGAGTGACTGTCACTGAAACAACGATTTCTGCATCAGATTTCGTCACATAACCCGTCACCTATTCAACGTCATGCAAATCTGTCAATTACTGGCTTTGGTTACGGAATTTTCTAGGTTTTCGGCTTAGAACCCCAAATAGTCTTAACGTGGTTTATTTTCCGAATTCCAAGCGGCCCCCTGGATGAGCGTGATGATTACTGGCGGACCTTTGACGTTCCAGCAAATTCCCCTGTTCCACATAGGTTTCCAGATATGACCGGTTATTTTCACGTTCGGTGTACGTGTTACAGCTGCAAATAATACAGGTGCATTATCAATATCATCAGGGATAAAATTGTAAGATCGTGGAAAATGTTTATTCATAGCCCGGATGATGGCTGTCTGTGCATCCTTTGTTCGGGCGCGGTGTTTCCATTCACGCCAGCCATCCACCTCAGAAATAATAACAGTAATCATCAAAACCTCGTGTCGTTACTCAATTCTGATTCCATAGCGGGACAGCATTTCACATAATTATGCCCCGTTATGAATGCAGGCGTCCTTCAAATTGCTGTCCGGTGTAACAGTTTTCGATGGTTGGTTGCAACGAGCATCTTCTGTCTCTTTCATCCTGGCGTTATAACGCTGCGTGTGTTTTTCAAGTTTTGCCTGCGCATACAGCGCTTCTTCCTCCGTTACAGTTCCATGAACTTTGCCATCCAGACCATAACGCGGAGTACCTGCGACTGATATACGCTGCAGATATTTGTAACCGCCAGTAATCATCCTTACAGCACAATTCCATTCTTTTACAGTTAGTCCACACTCAGGACTGGCCGAAATAAAAGCCATGACATCCTTTGAGATGCCTATTTTAAATGCATGATATCCCCCCTCTTCAGCCCGTAACTGAGGGAATGTTTTTTTAACACAGTCCAGACTGTGTCGGATAAACTCATGATTCCATCTATTGTTCTTCTTTTTTTTCTTCTTCTTACGTCCTGTTTTTTTCTGTTGTTCCGGGGAACCGGCCACTGTGGCTGGTATTTCAGGAGGTAATGAGTCGGTTTTAAATTCCATTACTGGCGCTGGTTTTATATCATCAGGAACTGCCTGTACGGCATCATCCTGATGAGAAAGAATTCGTCTTTTTTTCTTAATAATAACAACAGGTGACGGTTTCTTTGTAACACTGCCCATATACACACCTCTGCGTATCGTTAATATATAATGCACGACATACAGATAGTATATATCTGAGTCGGCAAAGTCACCAACAGAAGAATGATAACATGTATTTCATTACTGTTCGCGAATTATCACTCTGGATTCCTTCCTGGTGACATAAGTACAGTTATCAGGTACATCTTCCATAATAAAAGACATTGCCCCGATTTTAACATTACTTCCGATTTTCACATTTAACCCAATAATACATGTATGGGCACCAATATCGACATTATCGCCAATAACAATATAGTTTTCCCTACTGTCAGAAACCTTTTCACCAATGGTTGTATTCTGCCGTATAATGACATTCTCACCGATATCAACATTACCATGAATGACGATACCTGCATGATGAGGCAACACGAGACCTTTACCAATCCGCGCCCCCAGGCCGATATCACACCCATACCGTTCCATAAGTGCATTTTTTATCTTTATCGCACATTTCCTTTGTTTTTTGTTTCCGTAGATAAACATCTCATTGGCCAAACGCCACCACATCAGAAAGCCTCGTTGTCTCTGCATCCCGTTTCTTATCAGGCGGTGTAAGACAAACTTATCCCGCATGATGACTTCGGCTTTCCAGTATTCTGACAGATTACGACTTTTACCTGACAATAAAAAGGTGGCAATATGAAAATAAGCTAATGGATTTTTCATCATAAAAACGACCTTAAAGAATAAAGAATATATTCTGCATTGTGGAATAAAATAACATAACTATCAGAAATACTTTTGAAGTAATATCAGTCAGCCTTAAAGATAACTATCTCATTCTCTCACTGGCGAGATTATAAACGTTACTACGTTCACGTTTACCTACCGCGACAACCGCAATAATTAGCATGTCATCAATAACCTGATAGACCAGACGAAACCCCGATGCGCGAAGTTTGATTTTGTAGCAGTCTTTTAATCCACGCAGTTTTGCGGAAGGAATATGAGGATTTTCGCTGCATTTCTTTAGTTTTTTCGCAAACTGCTGTTGAATGGATTTATCCAGTTTCAGCCATTCTTTGAACGCATCATCCCTGAATTTTACTGTATAAGTCATAAATAACTGTCCAGGTCCACATCATGCAGTGGCTGATTGCTGCGTTCAGTAACCAGTTTCACCAGTTCCTGGTCATCCAGCGCATCAAGCATCCTTTCATAGAGTTCCGCAGGCACACAGTAGAATGCCGGCTGATTCCGGTTAAGAATGGCGACAGGATAACCATCTCCGGCACTGACTGTAGCCATAGGATTTTTTTTCAGTTCACTGACACTTGCACTGGTGTCAGACAGAATGATGTTAGGCATAACGTACCTTTGAGACTATTTAACAAGTCTTAAAGATACCTCTGAAAGGACCGGTTAACAAGTCTGTATTACTCATACTTTTGCAAATACATTTAATGCTGGTTTTATTGTTCTGATGCCGCGTGAGCGGCATGGAAGGCGGCATAATGTAGCTACATATGGCACAAGAGTAAAACCGCCGAAGCCCGGCGTAAGCCGGCACTGATTGATAGATTTCACCTTACCCATCCCCAGCCCTGCCAGACCATACCCGCTTTCAGCCATGAGAGAGCTTCTGTGCGCGGTCGGAGTGGTCCCGACGAGGGTTTACCCGAAGTCGGGGCGTATCTCCGCGTTAGCGGGCCGTAAGGGCCGCTTACGAGCGTGTACTGAGGACTTCCAGCCAGAAGACTGACAGCGATGACAATGTAGTTACAACATTCATAATTAAAAGCGATGTTGTTCCCGCCCTTCGGGCGGGGGCGGCCTCGCTTTTCAGTTATGAGGGGTGGGCACGGTGCTGCGTTTGTGTGGTTTTTTTATTTCTGATGTTTTTTGTTGTGGTTCCAGAACGGTGAGGTTCGGGGCCCGCGCGTCAGCGTGGGAGGTGCATATTTGTCTGTCCACAGGACAGGCACTGAATAGGTCTTTTTTTTAAATGGAAGTAATTAAGTAGTTTAAAGGAAATAGAGTACTGGGGTTTAAAAGAAACATTGCACCCTGTAACGCCTGCGGCTGGCGCTTTATAGCATGAACGGTTGTAACCTTACGGAGAAGTCCCTTGCAGTTAAATGTGGATAAACAGAATTCCCCGTCTGTGATACCTGTTTTGCGTGAAAAACAGGGGGAGCAAGGCGAGCCGGAAGGCAGATAATGAGGCTGTTTTTTGTGTGCTGTGCTGCTTTTTTGTGCGTCACCGGGCTTCAGACGTGCGGAAGCCTCCGGCGCAGGCCGGATTATTCAGATGAGGTCAAACTCAGGGTGAGGCAGTGGCCAGCCGTGTGTAGTTGTTGTTCCGCGACATTATCATGCGTTCCTTCACGCGACGGTCGATTTCGCGCTTCACGGCCTCCAGGCTTCCCCGGAAACGCCCTTCCGCAATTTCACGTGTCAGCTGCCGTTTCACCAGGGTGACAATGTCCTGACGGGTTCTGCCTGCATCGCGGCGCGCACGGGCACGTTTCATACCGTGGGATTTAAGCTCTGCCTGATAACTGCGGAAACGCTCGCGCACAAAACGCCAGGCCCTCGCTATCAGTTCATCCATACCCAGCGCATCCATCCCCTGCTTTTTGCGCAGCCTGTTTTCCCATTCCACGCGGCTGCGGCGTGCGGAAGCCACTGCCTCTTCTGAGATATCGAGTGAGTCAAACAGTGCCGGCGTGAACGTGATGTCGGTCGGGATGTTACAGCCAATTGTCGGGTCGTATTCCGTCTGGTAGGTTATCAGCCCCAGCTCAGACAGGAACTTCAGGGCACGGGTGGCACGGGTGATGGAGAGTTTCCCGGCCTCAGACTCCGTCGCCAGTCCGCACTCAATGGCCAGCGTGGTGATGGAGCACTGCACGCGGTTGGCCAGCGGATCATAGTGGAAACACAGCCCCTGCAGCAGCGCATCAATCGCCCGGCGGCGCAGCACCGGCGGCATACGCCGGCGCAGGCCGCGCGAACGGGCATACGCCACATGCGCGGCAAAATCAAAACGGGAGGTGAAGCCCACGGCCTTTTCCATCAGTTTTTCGCAGAACTTCAGCGTCCCGGCACCTTCACGGGGTGTGAATACCGGATTCGGGTTCTTTACCTGACGGTATGTGCTTTCAGTAAATGAGGTCTGGTTCAGGGCCGCCACAAGCTGTCGCTTATGGCGGGAACAAATTGCCGTGCGTTAATGCACTGCAAAGGGTTGAATCTCTGACACGGTTTCATATATACTTATCCCGTATTCTGTGAGGCCCCCACTATCTTTCACGATCCCGCCAAAGTTCGACGAAAGATAGTGGGGGTTTTCCTTTATGGCCTTCTGAAACTTTTTTCAGCCTTCCGGCACCGGCAAACTGCCGTCGTTTCTGCCATACGTCCTGAATGCCTTATGGCGCATCCTGCCGTTTTCTGGCTTTCCGGACCGCGAGGATCCCAAAAGCCACTGAATAACGATCCGCAATATACCCCTTTTCCACCGCTTTGAAAAGCCGACACGATTTCTCAGGGTTACAGTTGCCCTCTTTAACCCCCTAAAAAGCGTCGTTTTTTTGAACTGTGTCAAAAAATGAACAATTTCACAAACGATCTTTTATTCTGTGTTTTTCATCATTTTTAGTAGAAGAGATCGCATAAAATTTTTAAACGATCTAATCCTCCAGACACTGCACACAAATCAGCATAATATTCTGATTTATCAAATATAACGATCTATTCAACTGCTTATCTTATCTATTGCCACATATACATCCTTATGTAATATATTTGCCAGCCATTAATCCTGTTTGCAGGAGTTGTCGGTTTTCGCCCGCCTCGAAACCGTCCACAAGGCTAACAAGAGTGCACAGTGCATGTGCCTGTCAGAACTGCAGGCCGGGCTGAACGTGGGTCAGCCGCTGTTTCCGACACATGCTTTATGTATTCGCCGTTCACAACAACATCGAAGCCCCCCTGCGGGGATCGATTTTCGCGGAGCGTTCCGGATTTTGAATATCAGTGAATTACATCAACGCAACTGGTATCTGGCTCAGTACATCCCTGCCGGCAAAAACCGCGAACATCTCTTTTCCTGGCTTTCCGAACAACACGTCCTTCCCTGGACACCCCTGATACTGAAAAAAGTCCGCCGCACGGATAAAGTCTGTGGTTACCGTCGACATATACACGCCGTGTTTCCCGGTTACTTTTTCCTGAAAGCAGACCCCGAACGCCACAGCTTCACTCACCTTCGCCGTCACAGTGCCTTTCTGGGCTTCGTGAAAATGGCCGGTGAAATCAAAACCGTCAGGGAGGATATCGTTCAGTCTTTAATGAAAGTGTACCCGGATCCTGCGCTCAATCCGGCAGCCAGGGAGGAGCTGGATGCTGCCTCCACCCTCTGGCTGACAAAAGCGCGTTACCAGTACCTCCTCCGGCTTGATGCACAGCCTCTGCCGGAGTCGAGGATCGCCCTGCTCCTGCACCTGGTATCTGATGACGGAGCGTTGACATGAAAATTGCTGTCTTAATTTGACGACTTTTCCCGGCCTTTATGGCCGGGATTTTTTTCCCTTCTGTTTCCACAATGCCCGGCACCGGTGACACCTTACGGTGTACGGAGAGCGGCTGTCGGGCATTTTTTCAGGACGCCTTTATGACCATTCTATCCCAGGAAAACCCTGTCATTCTGTTACTGGAGAATATGCTCGAAGCACTCTCCACCGCCCCGGACAACATAAACAACGAACGGCGTCGCCGGCGTTACCTGCTGAACTGGCTTGACACTGCCCGTCAGATGCGCGAGTTCAGAGGAATGGCAGAAGAGTTTACGACTCTGCGAAAACTGCTGGCCACTAATACGGACATACCGGTAGCAAATACGCTGAAATCACTGCTGGAAAGTGGCAATAACGCAGCATTATACGACCTGTACCGCTTCCGCTCGGCTCTTTCCGCGTGCAGAAGTCTGGGATGGCAGATTGGCACGTGCGCATGGAACGACCAGCTGCTGAGTGAGACACTTTCCCGTGCGCAAACAGGTAAACGTCATATCCTGCAGCTGAACAGTACCAGAGACACCTTTTCCACCACGGGCAGAATGCTCAGACCGGTGGCATTTTCATTAATTCATCCGGCATCCCTCGAATCTTCAGAAGTGGAAGATATATTCCGGGATGAAGGTTTTATACTCGCGCACGGACGCGAATGCAGCCTGAACGGCAGCGGCAGAAACATGCTGTCACGCATTCTTCATGTGGGGCATTCAGGTTTACCGAAAGCCGAATGGGGCATAGATCACAGCAATCACCTGTTACACTGAAATACCGGGACAGCCACAACGGCAGCCACTCTCCGCTGACTTCTCCAGGCAGCAGCAATTATTGAACTGGCGGAGGCCACCCGTCAGAAAGGTCTGGCAGAAGCAGAAGCACAGCGCGCACTGAACGATGCCATTAACGTGCTTTCGGATGAGCAGACCAGCCTCCGCTTCCGTCTTGCCCTGCTGGATGCATTACCTGCCGTCATAGAGAAGTCCACAGAACTTTTTCACAAAGAATGCCCTCACGGGATATTCTGGTTTAAAAGAGGATTGAAAATGTCCGCAGAAAAATTCAGAGTTGTCATATACACCAATACATGTGAAAAGAAAGTCATCTGTATCCCGGCAACAGAAGATATTAACATTGCGATTATGCCTTTTCAGACGGCAGACAATGCCCTGATTATTGTATGCCAGAACACACGAATAATACGACGCACAGAACGTATTCCCGGAAGCTGTAGTGAATGGAAAGAGGTGGCATTACCCCTTAAAGCCAGGTCCCGGATAAAATTATAACCAGTCGACGGAGCTACGCCGGGTTATGGAACCATAAAGGAATAATCACACTATCCTGACGGAGATATTTTTATGTCCATACTCTTTCTGCTTGTGACTGTATTACCGGTCACTCTGACCGTGTTCATCATCATTTCTTTCTTCTGTTTTTGCATAAATTGTTCACCAGAACCGCATGCTGACAGCGTGAATATCCAACAGTATCTGCGTAAATACAGCTGGTTTTATTATATCAATGTAACGACATTTCATCTTGCCGTCATCATGATGATTCTGTTCTGGCAGGACAGGTTACCTCTTTACGCTCATTTATGCGTCTATATTTTTATTCTTATGAAAGGGTATCCTTTAATGACGCTGATAACATTTGACCCACAGACTCCCCTGAAAAACAGGAGACAGAAGAAACCATCTCCGAAATTCATGTTTTTCTATTCCTGGATATATTATTCTTCAGTATCAATGTTCGCACTTATCTTTTTCCATATGTCACTGAACCCATAATCACCAGATAACATTACCCAGCGAAAATACAACCGCGACATCAAAAAGAAGAATCCACACCCAGAATAATATATCGTTCTCCCTTCCTGTTTTTATTTTATACATCCGAAGCTCATAGCATACAGCGGCGCACATCCAGATAAACAGCACGGCCATGACAATAAGCATTCCCAGCATCCACAAAAAGTAAGTAATAATATCCCATCCCCCCTCAGACTGAATAAAACGCAGAAAGGATATCTTCAGTATTTTCGAAAACACATATCCTACTGAGCACCCTAATAATGAATCTGTCATCATTTTCCTGAGCAGTTCCACTTCATGTACTGAAATCACCTGCTGCAGCAATTCATACTTATCAATTTGCCGTAAATAACGCCACATCTTCTTTATCATGCATCACCTCTGTGATTTTTAAGGTTCATCATCAATAACCCGATGAAATGATATTCATCTGAAGGCCAGTTACCCGCCACCTGTCTTATACCGTAACCCGTAATATACCGGATTATATTCTATGCAAAAGAAATCACTGACACTCCTTCTGCCGTCATTACTCAGCGGCTGTACGGCATTTAATGCCACGCCTGTTCCGGATACCACGCCTCCGGCTCTGGTGTTCGTCGACGGACAAATTCGCGAAAGCGCTGCCATTATCACCCATACGCAAAAACGTCTGCTTCCGCCACCGGTGACCCGCCCTGTGACACCGCCCCGTCCGACAACAACGGCGACACCCTCAACCACTGTCAGCAGCCAGAGTACCGCACTGCCTCCCCGCCCGCTTCTTCAGGCCACACCGCTGTCTGCACTGGTTATGACCGGTAAGCCCGGTCCCTCATCCGTCGTTTATTTACGTGAAGCACGTCAGCGCACCGTCAGTGACTGGATACGCCAGCTGCTGCCAACCGGCTGGCAGTTCCGCCAGCAGAATGCCGCCACACCGGCACTGAACAAACGCCTCCCTTCCTGGTCCGTTAATGACCAGTGGCACCGGGCACTGAATGCGCTGCTGGCCGGCCAGCAGCTTTACGGACATATGGACTGGAACAGGAAAATACTGACTGTCACGACCTCTGCAACACCGCCGGTCGACGTCACGGCACCGCAGGGTTCACAGAAAGCTGCTGATACACCGCGTAATCCGTTCAGGGGCAGCACCGCAACGCCGGCAGGCCCGACACCAGTGACACCTGCCGTCAGCGTATCCCGGGCTCAGACCACCACCGGGGCATCCGGAACACCAGAGAGCAGAACAACCACGCCAGCCCCGGTGGCCACGAAACCGGTAGTGCCACCACCGCAGAAGGTCATACCGCCACGGCAATGGAAAATGGAAAAGGGGACCACCCTGAAAGACGGACTGGCCCGCTGGACATCATCCGAAAAATGCCCGCACGGCACATGGACACTGCGCTGGGAAACACCTGTCAACTACAGCATCGATGCTCCTCTGGTTTTCACCGGCAGTTTCCGCCAGGCGCTGGAGCAGCTCTTTGCACTCTACACCCCGGTGGAAAAACCGCTGTATGCCCGGACCAGCACAGCACAATGTCTGCTGCGGGTGACAGATCGTCCACAGGAATAACCTTATGGGCTGGTTCATCGTGTTCATCATGGTCATCACGACCACCGGCAATTTCTGGTTCACCAGTCAGCTCTCCCGCAGCGAACACCGTCATCAGGCCGCAGAAAACACACAACAGGCAGCAACGTTCATTCGTTATATGAACGCCATCAATGATTACCTGCATCAGCATCCGGAACGACGGACAGCCGGAGGGCGGCTGACATCCGCTCAGCTCGGGATTCCCGGGACGGATACCGTCAGTCATATCATCAGCCAGCAACGTGTTTTTGTCTGGGCTACAGAAACCCCGGGCCTGATGGCCGCGCTCAGGGAACAGAGTAATGACTCTGCTCTGCTCGGCAGGGTGGAAAACGGCCGACTGCTGGACACTGCCGGCAGAGCGCTTTCCATCACACTTCCGTCAGTGATCCCCGATCACGTCATCCTCTGGATGAATTAGTCACGAATCTGAATAAATCACGGATCTCCCATGAATAAAAAAATTCTTGCCATTATGATTGCCGCCGCTCTGTTACAGGGCTGTGCCAGTTACAGAGAGCTTGAGAGCACAAGAAAGGAAGCCGTTGCGGAACAACAACGGGCACGGGAAATGATGTCTGATCTGCGAACCCGGACGCCGGTTGTTAAGGAATCATCACGACAATGGATCAATCCCCGTCCGGTCATGGATAAAAACACCGGCAAAACCGTTCCCGGTTGTCCCATTGTCATTCATACCCGTCAGAGCATCACCCTTCAGCAGGTGGTTCAGCGAATCACGGAAAGCTGCCATATTCCGGTACGGATCACACCTGATGTACTGACATACCTGAATACATCCACAACCGGCAGCACACAACAAATCCAGGGCGCGTTACCCCCACCAGATGCGAGCGGCATGGTCCCCCTTGCCGCCATTGGCGCATCTGACACGCCACCATCCCGTCTGCCGGGAAATACCGCAGCACTGTCTGAACTGAATGCCTCCGGCCTGACGACCCTGCTGAATGCGGTCTCCTCCCGTCTCGGTATATCCTGGCGCTATGACGGCTCGCATATCATCTTCTATTATCTCGAGACACAGACCTTCCCCATCACCTATATGGACAGTCAGGTGACCTATAACGCCACTGTGGTCAGCGGCACCATGTCCTCAAACGGCTCATCAGGAGGCAGTGCATCAGATGCCATTTCCGGTGATGCCAGCAATACCCAGACCACCACCGTGGATATGAAGTCTGCGCTGTATCAGGATGTGAAAAATGCGGTCACATCAATGCTGACCCCGGGTATCGGACGCATGTTCATGTCCACGGGCTTTATCACCGTCACAGATAATCCACAGGTTCTGGAAACGGTCCGGGCATTCATTGAAAAACGCAATGAAGAGATGAAACGTCAGGTGGTGCTGAATGTGGAAATTCTGAGTATCCGGAAAACCCGCAATGAGCAGGCCGGTATCGACTGGAACGCAGTCTTCAGCGACAGAACGCTGGGACTGAGTCTCGGCAGCACATTCACCAGTGCAGCCAGTGATGCCATCACAGGTGGTGTTTCCATTGTGGACGGTAAACTCACCGGTTCAAAAGCCTTCCTGAAAGCATTGTCTTCCCAGGGGGATGTCAGTGTGGTGACCCAGAACTCTGCCGTCACCAAAAACCTGACGCCGGTGCCAATGCAGATCGCCAATCAGCAGAGTTACATCGAGAGTGTGACGACGGATACCACTGCCAATGTCGGCTCATCCACCTCCCTGAATGCGGCCACCATCACCACCGGTTTTAACATGACCCTTCTGCCGTTCATTCTCCCGGACTCACAGACACTGCAGTTGCTCTATTCCATGAGTCTCTCCGACAAACCGGTTATTGAGAATTATGAGAGCGGTGGAAGTAAAGCCCAGCTGCCGAATGTGGATCTGAAAACCATCAATCAGACCGTGGATCTGAAATCCGGGCAGACGGTCATTATCAGTGGCTTCCAGCAGTCAGGACGTCGCAGCGGAAAACAGGGTGTAGGCACGCCGGGATTCTTCGGTCTTGGCGGTGGGATCAACAGTGAAAACGACGACACCATTCTCGTGGTGCTGATCACGCCCAATATCATCTGATTTTCACAAGGAGGACGATCGTGACGGATATTTCACCGACAGAGCGGCAGGTGTTTCCGCTGACGGCAGGGCGCAATGTGTTTCTGGCCGGTCTGGAATGGAAAACACTGCCCTCACAGTACCGGCATGCCCGCGACTTTGCCCGGGCACAGAAAGCCGACCTTTTCCTGGCCTGTCAGTATCTCAGTAATGAAGATGCCGATACCCACACCATGGTGGCCACAGCCAGTCGCCGCATACTGCCCGGAAAACCCCGTCAGTGCTTCTCCCTCGCCCTGCTGATCCTGCCACTGCTTGAACAGGGCGGCTATGCCATCACGGAACTGACGTTACCCGGAGAAACACCGCGCTACAGCTTTGTTTCCGCTGTCGACGGTGTTCTCGTCAGTGACCTGGTGGGAAGCGGAGAAGAGGTCCGTGAAGCCCGGGATACCTTTCTTTCCATCAACACCGAACCGGAGCAGGGCTGGACACGCTATGAACCGGTGGCATTTTCAGCAGGCGATCAGAATCAGGCCCTGCCGCTGTCCACCCTGACCGGCTCTGGTAAACATCCGGCTGCCGCGCGCCTGAATCCGGTATCCCGGGGAGCGCAGTTCATCACTGTCTCGCTGATCATCGCCCTTCTCGGCGCTGCATGGTACGGCTGGCAGTATTATGAACGGTGGAAGACTGAACAAGCCGCGCAGGCAGCAGCTGCCCGACAGGTCACAGAGGAACAAATCAGTCCCCCCTGGCCCGGACTCCCCGAAACCGACGCCTTTATCCAGGGATGTGCTGACATATGGACGTCACTGCCACTGTCTGCCTCCGGATGGCGTTATTCGCTGGCTGAATGTTCAACTGACGGCGGCAGCGGCAATCTTCGCGCCTCGTACACTAATACAGCTGGCGCGACAGTGACTGACTTCATCCGGCGCATCAGTGATATGACGGGTACCCGCCCCTTTATTGTGATGCCGGAAGGAAAGACCGGCGGCATTGGCCTGCCAGTCAGCTTCCGCCTGCCTGAACATCCCGTCGACGTTGATGCTCTGCCGGAAAGCTCTGTCCTGCAAGAACAACTGACCACGCTTGCTCAGTCAATGCCACTGACGCTGGACTGGCAGGAGGTCAGTAACAGCGTCACCGATGAAAACGGAAATATTATCCAGCCTCCGTGGAAAGAGTATGACCTTCAGATACAGACGCTACTCCCGGCATACCAGCTGGTTGAACGTCTGAAGGCGCCTTCTGTCCGTTTTATCTCTGTCACACGACAACTGGAGAACGGTCGTTTCCACTATCAATTTACAGGTAAATATTATGCACGCTAAAACAAAAGCCCTTCTGGTTTCAGCGCTGCTGTTACCGGCAACGGCAATGGCCACAACCGGAAACGCAGAGGAACAGAGTCCCCGGCAACTGCAGATTGAGCGGATACAGGACGAAACAGCCCTGTATGAAGCCATGCTGGCGAGAGAGAAAATCCGTCATGAACTGCGCATGCTGGAGCAGGGTATTCCCGCAGAGCCCGGTCGTCCGCAGGAAAGCACGTCCGCCATCCCGACTGCCCCGTCGACGGCGACATCCCCCCGTCTGACAGAAATATTTGGTGTACAGCCTCAGCTGAGCGCCCGGATAGAACTTTCGGGTGGACACATCACCGATGTGAAGACGGGCCAGAACATCCCCGGAACCCCTTATCTCGTGGAGAAAATCACACCGGACAGTGTGGTACTGGAGCAGTCCGGCATCAGAAAAACCCTGCGACCATGAAACCGGCCGCCAGTACAGGCGGCTGTCCGTACAAAAGGATGAACGACAATGAACATCAGTGAACTGATATCCTGGCTCAGCCTGATCATCCGTGACCTGGAAACAGCCGCTGCAGAATATGGGGTGAACCACACAGATATTGTCCACGAGGCAACACAATTACAGGTACAACTTTGTCGGGGAAAACAGGTCACCCCGGCACAACTCCGTGCCCTGAGTGCCCGGTTGTGGGGTGCCAGAATGCGCCTCGCGGCGCAGTATGGCCAGGACGCCCCCCTCATGAACGATCTGGCGTTCCTGAGCAACTGTCTGAAATATGATGCCGACAGATTAAACGACCGCTGGCGTTACCGGGAATGGATATCCGCAGCCGAATCCTTTGTCCTGCCGCTCGTCTTCATTATCCCACTGCTGATCGCGCTCTGTTATATGATGAAGAGCGGCAATTCCGGAGGCGCTGAATTATGCGCGGCACTTGCCGGCGCATGGTGCACCGGACTGACATTCTTATGCCTGTGGGCAAAAGATCCCGTCGGGCTTTTCTGGTCACTCTACAGCTTCATTCCGCTGTATTTACTCTGGTGTGATATATCACCTGCGTAAACGATTACAGTGCAGAAATGATATTCCGTACAATACATCACAAATCACCTCACACCCGGGACGTTTTATTATTAACACTCGACGGGATATATCTCATGCTGGAGAATAAAACCACCGATGATTTTATTTTTGTTAAGCAACATATCTACCGCATATTTCAGTGGATGCACGAAACACCTCTCATTAACAACGGTAATACACCGGTAACTGACCGGTTAATCGCCGATATCCGGTGGATGCTCGAACATCATTACTATCCCTCCCCCGGCCAGGTGGACCGTATTATATCTGTACTGAGGGAGACAAAATTCCAGCTGCTCCGTGAAAAAACCGACAGACAGGAACTTGTGGAAGATATCCAGCAGAAACTGAACACGCTGAAAGATATCCGTCATTTCCTGAAGCTGAACACGAACTATAAACAGGATGGCGATATCATTTCACTTACACCATCTGGTGAATGGAAGAATACTTCCATTATTTTATCGGTAGTTGCCGTCATGCTTATGATATTCGCCAGTGTATGTAATCTGTCCGGCATCACACCTTATTTTATTTATACCGCAGGTATTATTTTTTACGCTCTCGCCACACCGGTATTAACGCTGAGATCAACACAGCCGGAGAAAAACATTCCCCTGTTATTCGCTTTTGGAGGCGTAATCATTTTTACACTGTTAAGCCTGTGCTGAAAATGTCCAGATTCTCTCCGCAGAAGAACTGATTATTTCCCTCGCTTAATAACAGAAAACATATTTTCCGGGCGCCGCTGCCCGTAAGGAGGCCTTATGTTGGAGCCTGCAGACCTGCCACCGGATGACATTCTGGATTATGTGGCTATCGACACAGATAAAACCGGTCATCTGCGGGTCAGGGTCGTGGAGGGAAAAAAACATCTGCGTGCCGTCCAGGAATATCTGACCCGCCTGCGCGCACGTCATCAGGGGCGTGTGGGAGACTTTGAATTCACCACCCTGGATGTGATAGCCCGCCTCAGACAGGACACCACAACCGCCGGTGATGAAAGCGTCATTAACCCGGTACAGCAGAAAATGCTCGGCTATATCCGCCATTCTGCCTCTCTTGGTGCCTCAGACCTTCATATGACCCCGGGACGAGACAACACGGACTTCACCTATGTGGAAGCCCGGGTTCACGGCGAACTGGAAGTGCTCGATATCCTCCGGAAAGAAGAAGGCCTCGAATTACTGGGGGCCACCTATTCCGGCATGACCGATGTTATCAAGGGCACACAGTTTGATCCCGGGGTGCCTCAGGATGCACGTCTTTCAGAGCAGTATCTGAAACTGGCCGGTCTGTTTGGTGCACGCTACTCCCACTACCCCTGTGTGGGCGGCCTATATGCTGTGCTCCGTCTGATCAAGGATGACAGTCAGCAAATCCCGACCTTCAGTATGCTGGGCTATCACCCTGACCAGGAGCGCACTCTTCGCCGCATTCTGCAGCGCCCTGAAGGCATTATCACGCTCTCAGGCCCCACCGGCTCAGGAAAATCCACCACGCTGAGAACCGCCTCTGCGGCGTACCTTGAACAGTACGGCTTCAACAACACCGGCGATATTCTTCTTCCCCGTCGCAGGCTGTTCACCATCGAATCCCCGCCGGAAGGGCGTATTCCCGGTGCCATTCAGACCGCCGTCATGGATACCGCGCAGGGCTGGGTGGACTCCATCAAATCGGCACTGCGTCTTGACCCCGACGGGATCCTGAACGGTGAAATCCGCGACCACGATTCCGCCATTACGGCAATAAAAGCCGCCATGACCGGCCATCTGATGCTGACCACCATCCATGCGAACGACCCGATTAACATCCTCGAACGTCTTGAGATGGAGGGGGTACAGGCCAGGATGATTGCCGACCCGCAACTGTTCATTGGCCTGCTGAGCCAGCGTCTGGTTCAGCTGATATGTCCGCACTGCCGTCGCCCCTGGCATGAGGTGGCTACCGAGCGCACGGATGATGAACGGCACCTGGTGGAAAGCGTCTGCAACCCGGACCAGGTATATCTGCGAAATCATGAAGGCTGCCCGCACTGCTGGCGTGGCGTGACAGGACGAACGGTGATCGCAGAAGTCATCTCCCCGGATGCCCGTTTTTTCCAGTTGTACCGGGAAAAGGGGCGTATTGAGGCCAGAACATACTGGCACCGGGAGCTGGGCGGCATGACACGAAATCAGCATCTGCTGGGAAAAATCAACAGCGGGCAGGTTGATCCGCTGGCGGCCCATTACATCTCTCCCATCGACGAGGACAGCTATACGCTGCTGCACTGACATGAGATTTCTGGAAAAACTCAACAACACCGACATTGAGCTGACAGCACTGACTGTCTGGATAGCCAGAAAAACCTTTGCCCTGAACCGGGTGGAGTTCTACGAAGCCCTGGGCGGCATGATACGTGACGGAACGCCGTCCCTGCGTGCACTCGAATTTCTCTGCGAGATCGAAACCGATTTTGGTGAAAAGAAAGGCACATCCGGCATGTATTTTCTGGCAAAAGAATGCATCGATTCCATCAAAGCCAGCGGCATGTTATCCGGTGCCCTGTTAACCTGGGTGCCACCGGAGGAAGCCACGTTAATCAGAAACGGGGAAGAGCGCGGAAATATTGCCGACGCCCTTTTCCAGGTGGCCAGAACCGTTAAAGCCCGGCGGGAAATGACATCCAGCCTCATTGCCGTCTGCCTCTACCCCCTTCTGCTGCTTTCGCTCTGTGTGGTGAATATGTACAACGCCCATACCCGTATCATCCCCATCGTCAGTGCGTTTGCTTCAGAAGATAAATGGTCATTCCAGATGAAATTGCTTGCCGGCATGTCGGAATTTTTCATCGGGTACGGATTCTGGCTCTGTGGGACCATTTTCGCCCTGACGCTTCTGATCCGTTTTTCATTCAGCCGGTATACCGGCCCCGGCCGGAGGATGCTGGACAAGGCTCCCCCCTGGTCACTGTATCAGACCTTACACGGGGTGAATTATCTGTTCAGTATTTCATCCATGCTGCAGATTAATATTCCTCTTTCGCAGGCGCTGCTCCGAATGGAAAAAGGTGCAGAAAAGAATAAATGGTTAAAGGAGAGAATTCAGGCAATACGAAAACATGTATTATCCGGTCAGAATCTGGCCACAGCAATGCGAAATTCCGGTTACGATTTTCCGTCCAGAATATGCATCAATAAACTGCTCCTGAACTCCGAAAGGGAGGACAGTGTGGCAACCATGGCACTCTATGCCGATCAGTGGCTGGAGGAAGCAAAAAAACGGGTAAAACGAATTGGATTAATTATTACCGGTATATCAGGAGGTTTTGTCTTCTTTTTTATTCTTAACATGATATCTGCCATCTACAGTATCAGCGACATGCTGAAACAATAATCCCGCATACAGAATATTTCTGAAACATCCCATAAACCAGGAGTGATATATGAACTTCAGATCATGTCTTTATTCTTATTTTGCTTTAAAAAAAGAGAAAGAGGAGGATAAAGGTTTAACCTTACTGGAAGTTGCCGGCGCACTGATTATTATCGGTATTGTGGTTGTTCTCGCAATGAGTCAGATGTCCAGTACCATGTCATCCAGTGATAACCAGCGCGAAGTGAAAAACCTGCAGACCATTGCAACCAAAATGAAGCAGTACAAGTTCCAGGGACAATATACCAGCAGTGATTATATCAAAACGCTGACGCAGAGTGGTTCCCTGCCGGCCGATATGATCGCCGGTGGTAACAAGGCCAAAAATGCCTGGGGCGGTGATGTCACCATTAAGGCAACAGCAGATAAGTATGGTTATACGATTACCAGCAATAATGTACCGAAAGAAAATTGCGTGGAACTCATTAACAGCCTGCGCAGTTCATCCATGTTTACCAAAATCATGAATACCGCCCCGGCTACTGTGGATCCCGTAACAGTATGTAGTAACGACAAAAATAACATCACCCTTGAAACAAACAGCTAATGTTTCCGGACAGCATCCTTAAATACCAGAGGATGCTGTCACTGCCGGGATTATCATAATGAAATGGTTATATCTCTCTGTCCTGCTTTTATTCAGTCACACATCAATCGCATCTGTGATGAATAATAATCATCTCGATTCCTGTTTTATTCAGGCCGGAAAACGTTACCTGATTGCGCCTGAGCTTCTTAAAACCATTGCACAGCAGGAAAGCGGCCTGGTCGCCACTGCGATAAATCACAATAAAAACAAATCCGGAAAAATTATCAGTACGGATTACGGAATAATGCAGATTAATTCAGTGCATATTCCTGAACTGAAAAAACTGGGCGTCATTAAAAACAAGGATGAACTGCTTAAAAAGCCCTGCCTGAATATTCATACCGGTGCCTGGATACTGGCCCGCCATTTTCAACGCTGCGGCGTTAACTGGGAATGCCTTGGCAGCTATAACGCCGGTTTCAGCAAAAATAACACAGCCCGGCGCATGATATATGCCCGAAAAATCCACAACCGGTATTTCAGACAATATTAATAAATACGAGGTGACGGTGAGCGCATTACTGAGCATGACAATAATAATCATCATCCTGGCGGTTATTCTTTATATTGCATACATCACCGCCGCTCTCTACCTGTCAGCAGTACACGACACCCGGCCGCCCAGGCCGGTGGTGTACGTGTGTTGCCTTCTGGCCATAGTGAGTGTCAGCCTCAACGGCGCATATGGTGTTGAAGCCACGGGGCTGTTATTCCTTTCCATTCTGACGGGATTATTAACTGTAATGACGCTGACGGACATCGCCGTCTGTCGGCTTCCCCGGATATTCACGCTTTCACTGATTGTTCTGGGGGCAGCGTTCAGGTACAGCCTGGAGGAGCTCACATACAGCCTCCTCAACGCATCACTCTGGTTCGGCATGACATACCTGCTACGGCAGTTTTTCATAACGGCAAAAGGAACAGAAGCACTCGGCCTTGGTGATGTATTCCTGATAGCAGGAATTGCAATGTGGACACAGCCACAACACACGCCGCTGCTAATCACCGCCGCAGCTTCCGGGGCATTTCTGTTTATCCTCCTCTTCTGCCGTCACAGACATCAGCAGGCACTGCCGTTCGCCCCGTTTCTCTGCGCATCACTGTATGCACTAACCCTCCTCCCTGATTCCGTTTTCCGCACTTCGGAGATATTCACGTGAAAAAGTTCAGACACGATGACGACAAAGGTTTTATTCTGCTTGAAATACTGGCGGGACTGATAGTGATTGGTATCGCCACGCCGCTGATTTATTCCGAAATAGAAAACTGGCTGAATGAACAGCTTTACCAGAGTGCTGCTTCTCATGCAGATGCCTACAATACCGCAGCCAGAAATTACATTGCCGATAACAATGCCACTCTGCACAACGGCAGCCTTCCGGCAAACTTTACAGCCGATGATTTGATTCGCAAGGGATACCTGAAACAGGGATTTAATCATTCTCCGTTTGGGCAGAGTTATATCACGGGTATCCGCCGTAACCAGACTACAGGACGTCTTGAAGCCCTGACCTGCTCAACAGGGGGGCAGAATATCAAAGAAGATGGTCTGCGCAGTGTGGCAGGACAGCTTCCCGGGCTGGGTGGTTATATTGGTAAAAACGGAACAGCAACCGGCGCATTCGGCGCCTGGACAGACAAACCGGGGGATTACGGACTCACCTGTTCGGCAGGTCACATTGCCGTCGTCATGACGGGTGATGATCTGCAGGAAAGCGACAGGTTGTATCGTTTCCAGGTCCCGGGGAGATCAGAGCTGAACCAGATGCACACAGCTATCAACATGGGCGGAAATGACATCAATAACGCCGGTAACCTCAATGGTCAGAAAGCCACGGTGAAAGGCGATATAACCAGCGAAGACGGCTGGCTTATCACCAGAAACAACAAGGGGTGGATGAACACGACGCACGGAGGCGGTTTCACCATGACGGACAGCCAATGGATACGTGCTGTTAACAACAAAGGGATCACAACCGAAGGAGAGCTCAAAGGAGGAAAAGTCAGTGGTGGAACTGTCCGGTCTGAGGGGCGTCTTTCCACGGGTGAGTATTTACAGCTGGATAAAACAGCCACCGCAGGTACTTCCTGCTCACCGGACGGACTTGTAGGCCGCGACAGTAAAGGGGCAATACTTTCGTGCCAATCCGGTGTGTGGCGAACGATTGGTGCACCTGACGGAAGTTACAGCAATCTGGGTTCTCACCGGGGAACATTTAACGGGAGAAATAACGGCAGAGGAACTTTGTTTGTGTACGCTTCCGGTGGAAATGGTGCCGGTGGCGGTGATTGCGCCAACACATCAAATCTTCAGGGCTATGTGAACGGCGCTTTCATTGGTATGAATGCCAGCAATAACCCCTCCTACGGAAAGACAGCATTTATTTCATTTGCCGTGCCAGTGGGAGCGTCATATCAAATCATCTCCAGACCAACACAAAATTACGCCTGTGGTAACGGTGTTTTCTCTGTGTATGCCTATCAGATGTGAGTCCCTAGCTGGCTTTAACAATGTAGTTGAATGCAATATTTTTGGGACGCATTTCTGTGGTACTCCCCTGTGCCCAGTATGGCATACCACTATGATGCCCTTTCAGCCATCCGCCACGTTCGTGATAGACGCCTGATTGATCGGCCTGATAACTCAGGAGTTGTCTGTTCCGATCACCATCAAGTCCCTTCCCGTTATCCCAGCCACGGATAAAAACACCGCGCAGATCGGGCAATTTACAGCCAGGATAAGCACGGGCAAGCTGAGGATACCGGGAACAGGAAAACGACTGGCCGTTCATCAACAGATAGCCTTGTGGAGGAGTGGCAGATGGCCACGGGATAGGGCTTCCCACAGGGTAGGATTCAAAGCCAACCCACACACCGGATTGGCACGGAGGCCAGTGCCAATCCGGTATCTGGACAACGACAAAAATGAACTTCACTACCAGTACATACAATATCGGGAAAAATACTCGTAATCTGAGCATTGGCGTACATGCGTACTGCTCGTGGACATACCTTAATGGCTCGCCTTTTGGTGGTTTTCAGCAGATATACGCCGACCAAAACAAGGTTTGGTATGTGAATAATTATGCGTGGGGAAATTATGAGTCCGGTGGTACAATTACAGTGACATGCCTCAACCTTCCTGGTGCCGGAATCTAACCAAAAGGGCAACAGTAAGCATCGACGTGCTCTTCATCAATACCATCTCCGATGCCGTACATTCTTGTACCTGTCATGACGTACCCGGCAGGGCACTGAATCGGCTTGTAATAAATAGAACCTCCACTTCTGCCACCGATAAAATGTGCGGAGGTCGCTTCATACCATTTACAGGCAGAATAGTTCACTTTATTGCCTCCAAGCCACAAACCGGATTGGCACGGAGGCCAGTGCCAATCCGGTTCGTGGATTAGGGTATCAGGTAGCACTGTTCTGACAGGAAAAATCGCAAATGGAGAACGACTACCTTTGCCGTCTGGTTTTTCTGCCAGCCAGTGTACCTGGAGCGTCAGCAATGCTGAAAACCCGCATGGCTGGAAGCCAAATTACTTCGCAGGTTCTGTTGCGACATATGATTCGAACAGGATTGTGAAGTGTGGTTACTACGATGAATACAATTTTCACGGCGGTACAAACAGGAACGACCTGACGGGGAAATGTAGTTACATTGTGGTTTGCCAGTAAATCACTTTGTCATTGGCAAATGGCATGTACAGTTATTTTTCCAATGATGTGTTCTGTCGTATCGCAATAGCCATACCAGGCATTATTGTTTACAGGTATTGAACGGACAAGCCAGATAAAGCCAATTCCAGAGCTGCATTCTGCACCACCCCCGATCACCTTCTTACCCATTGGGCAGGTGGCAGTAGCACCAGGCCAGCGGAGTTTTGATGCTGTTACTTTGACGATTTCAATATCGCCTTTTCCTGCATTTTTCCACGAACCGGATTGGCACGGCGATATTGCATTTCCGTTTCACTATTCCTACCTTCCCCGTTTTTATCGTGGAAGGCAGATATGTTTCGAAAAATCAAAATTCGCAAAATGACTCTCAACCGGGCGCTGGACAAATACCTGAAAACCGTTTCCGTCCATAAAAAAGGTCATCTGCAGGAGTTTTATCGCGTCAATGTGATTAAACGTCACCCTATGGCCGAGCGCTATATGGATGAAATCACTACCATTGATATCGCCGGTTACCGGGATCAGCGTTTAGCTCAAATTAACCCACGAACAGGGCGTCAAATCACCGGAAATACCGTCCGTCTTGAACTTGCCCTTTTATCATCATTATTCAATATCGCCCGTGTGGAATGGGGAACATGCCGTATGAATCCTGTTGAACTGGTCCGAAAACCGAAAATCAGTAATGGCCGCGACCGCCGACTGACTTCTGGTGAAGAACGCCGCCTTTCCCGCTATTTCAGGGACAAAAATCCGCAGCTCTACGTTATCTTCCATCTGGCTCTGGAAACAGCAATGCGCCAGGGAGAAATTCTCTCATTACGCTGGGAACACCTCGATTTGCAGCACGGCGTGGCGCATCTTCCTGAAACGAAAAATGGCTCACCACGCGACGTACCACTCTCCCGGAAAGCACGTAACTACCTGCAAATTCTGCCACAACAGATAAACGGCAATGTGTTCAATTACACCTCGTCCGGTTTCAAAAGCGCCTGGCGTACCGCTCTTCTGGATCTGAAAATAGAAAATCTGCATTTTCACGATCTCCGCCATGAGGCCATCAGCCGTCTGTTCGAGCTCGGCACACTGAACGTTATGGAGATTGCAGCCATTTCCGGTCACCGCTCCCTGAACATGTTGAAACGGTACACACATCTCCGGGCATATCACCTGGTCAGTAAACTCGATGCAAGGCGTAAACAGACCAGCAAAATTTCCCCTTATTTTGTTCCCTACCCTGCAACTGTCAGAAACAGAAACGGAGTGTTCATTGTGACACTGCACGATTTCGACCTTGAAAGCCGTGCTGAAACCCGGGAACTGGCAATATCTCACGCCAGCGTATTGTTGCTGCGCGCACTGGCCCAGGCTGCTCAGCGGGGTGAACGCGTCCCCACACCAGGCGAGCTACCCGCAAACATTGATGAACGGGTCATGATTTGTCCGTTAACAAACAGCCAGTTCATGACAAAAGCGAACAGTATTTTCATATCCTCCTCCTGAACAAATAATTTTTGTTCAAAATTAACGCTATGAGACCCTTTATGAAACACTTATCCTCCCATGCAGCCACTGCGGATAATAATCGTATCGTTACAATTGAAGACGTTTACACAATCGCATTCTCGCAACCAATTCACACCGAATCAGGGTTGGGGCAAAGGTGGATGTTGATCCATACTGGTGAATATGAAAGTGCCAGCGATGCAAAACGCTTCCTTGATACGCTCGCCATCGGGCACTGTGCTTGCATGGTAACACCATCACCTGTTCTGGATCATGACACCTGGCTGCATATCCGCCTGCTGATGGGCGAGATAAGGGATGCCAGATAAACATTCATGGCCCCAACGCATAAAAATAACGACGGGGACTCTGGCAGTGGTACCACTCTTTTTACATAGAGCCAATATATAAACAACTTTTCTATGATAATATCTTTATCATGTTATAAATAATTGCCCCCTCAGCAGAAAGGGCCCAAATAGAAAAAGCAAAAATCCTTATAAAAATATTCTTTACAAGCGTTCCTATATACAAACAAACTATATAAACCAGCCAAAACAGAATGACTGCAAAAGAAACACACACGGCCCCCATAAAAATAAATGTCATCGAATCCCATGGTTTCACCAGTACAACCGGAACCATGGCTGCCAGAACAATAAGAGCAGCATTACCCAACAGCGTCTCTCGAATAATATCCCTTATAATCTCCAGTTTTTCTTTATGCTGTTTAATTTTCATACGAACCTCGTTGATTTCATCCCGAAAAGGAAAAGATTATATAACGAAATACTTTCAATCTCCTGACTCCGTCTGCTCTGCAGCATAATGCCAGACCAGCGGCATACTAAATCACGTCCTGTCCGAATCCTTTTCATTCGCCCTTAAAACAGAGTTGCAAACACTCTTGAAACACACTCGATCATAACGATCGAAATAACTCGCTTCCGTTTAAAAAACACTCTCTTTAGACTCAATTTATGAACAAAACACGCTGACCCGCATGGAGGTGAAATGAAAACTGACAGCACAGGTATTGCCGCCCGTATGATGCTCTCCCTGGACAGGGAGCGAATTTGCGAATGCCTGCTCAGTCATCGCCAGCTGCAGTCCACACCCCTGCAGGTTCGTTATCCGCAGGGAGTCAGGGATGCCCTTGGTATCATGAGCGAACAGCTTTCTCTTTCCGTCTCTGACCTGACGCGTATCCTGGTCGAAGACGCGTTAAGTGAAATGTTTCTTCCTGCAGATAACATCGTCCGCCGTCTTCTCAGCAGGATGGAGCACATCATGCAGGCACATGATATCAGCGCAACAACGATGGCTGCATTACTGGCCCCCTGGAATATCCGCCCTGCCGTCTTCCGGGAGCCGGACAGACTCACTGACTATCTGACCGGGGAGATTCTTGCAGCACTGGCTGACTGGTTTTATCTCAGTCCGGAATGGCTGAACGGCAGGGTGCATTATCCACTGTATCGTCCGGGAGACTGGCCAGCCACACAGGAGATATTCTGCAGGATTATTTCAGCCCGCGAGAATATGGACATTATTCTCTGGCATGCTTTTCCGTTTGCCGGAACGCATTCCGGAGAATATTGCGGCGTTCTGCTCAGGCAGAAAAAAGAAATTAATAACACCATTATTTATCCGGTACTTTCGTTATATCCGGTCAGAATGGATATAGAAAAAGAAGGCTGGTTTCAGATGGCCCGAAAAATATCTCCGGATATCCCTGTTCGCGCCGTAACACTCACTCCGGCACAGGCAGAATATCTGATAACAGGAAAAATATTACCCACTGCGTTATTCAGGGTTCCGTTATCCCCCTGGTAATAATACTGAGCAATAAACCGGAATAATACACCAACTATTTTTAATGGAACAGCCGTGCCCTCTGTTGTTATACCCAAAATACCTCAATACAGGAAACTGAAATGATGATGAAAAAGCATATTACCCGTACTCTCATCGCGTCTGCCGTTTTATTTTCCTTTAATTCGACTGCAGCAACGTCATATTTTGAAGCCCGCAATGATGCGATGGGAGGAACGGGGGTTGCCTCCTCTCACTATGGTGTGGCCCCACTGGCAAACCCGGCACTGCTGACAAAATCCGGTGCAAAAGATGACTTCAGTCTTCTGCTTCCGTCCGTGGGTGCGCAGCTGTCCGATCCGGGTAATATCGCCGACAACGCCGACAAAATCAGCGATGACTGGAAAGCCTTCGACCGTGCCGTCGACAGCCACTCCGGGGTACCGCAGACAGCGGCCCGCCTGAAAGAGAGACTGCAGGACTTCCGGAACACCCATGCCAGCGCACAGGCCGGGGTATCTGCTGTGGCGGCCCTTCCCGGTGATACCCTCGCTGCTGCACTGATGCTGAAAACGTTCGGGACTGTCAGCGTCGACGGTAAAGTCAGCGATGCCGACCTGAACTATCTGGAAAGCATTGCAGACAGTGGCAGCCAGGATGTGGATAAAAACAGACTGACCTCACAGGCTTTTGCCCGTGCCGCACTGATCACCGATGTGGGCGTTGCGCTGGCCACTGAACTGGAAACGGCCGGACAAAAATGGTCACTGGGCTTCACACCAAAATTCCAGCGTGTTGACCTGTTTAACTACAATACGCTGATCAAAAACTATGACAGCAGCGCATTCAAAGGTAACCGTTACCACAACACCCAAAACGGTATTAACGCTGATATCGGTGCCAGCATGGACCTGGATGACAACTGGACGCTGGGTCTGGTCGCACAAAACCTGATCCCACGCAGCATTGAGACCAAAGAGGTACATGGTGTCACTGAAACTTTCAGGATCCGCCCGCAGGTGACTGCCGGTGTCTCCTGGCACAACGACATGTTCACTACAGCACTGGATGTTGACCTGACCCCGGCCAGTGGCTTCACATCAGACAGTAAACGTCAGTTTGCTGCCATTGGTGCTGAATTTAATGCCTGGAAATGGGCACAGTTACGTGCAGGCTACCGCCAGAATCTGGCCAGCAATGATGGCAGTGCGTTCACCGCCGGGCTGGGTATCTCACCATTTGATGTCGTCCATATTGATGTGGCGGGTATAGCAGGCACAGACAACAACTACGGTGCCGTTGCACAACTGCAGTTCACATTCTGATCATCTCTGCCCCGGTACTGACCGGGGTATCCAGACCTGCATCCTCGCGTTTTCCGACCATCAAACGACACAGCCAGACCTGTAGTGCTGCCTCTGATCTGGCTGTTATCTGACATATCATTTTCGCATGAGGAAATGCATGTTTAACAAAAATAAAACGCATATCGAAAACAAAGCCTTTATGGTGGAACCGTTCCGGGATCCGACAGCTAACGAATGTAATATCGTGATAGCAAACGATATTTGTATCCGGGTAGCACTGTCACCCTCTGAGGTGTTCCAGCCATTCAGCAAAAACACGAACCAGTAAATCCTCCCCACAACGCTTTCTTCTTTCACTGCTCAGGAAAAATACACCATGAACCGTATGATACCTGCGGGATGTCTCGCCGTACTCTGCCTGAACGGCTGCCATCTCCCCCCGGATAATACAGCTCCGACCAGAAAGTATGGTGCTGCCTCTGATGTCGCCGTCGCCCGGCATGCGCAGTATCAGCTATGGGGGCAGGGAATTTACTCTGCAGCCCTTCCGGAGCGTCAGTCCGGCGGCAGTCTGAAGGCTCACAGCGACCGTGTTTCCTTTGACTGGGAAGGCGATGCCCTGGAATTGCTCAACGAACTGGCCCGTCTGCGCGGCCAGCAGTTCAGCTACAGCGGCGTCCGTCTCCCCTTACCCGTCTCACTGCACGTCCGCGACATGACCTTTGCTGATGTCCTTCGTCTCACTGAAGCCCAGACTGCCTGGCGGGCAACACTCTCGCAGTCAGCCGGGCGTTTACATCTGTCTTTTATGACGCCGGAGAAAAAATGAAAACACACCTGTGTCTCCTGCTGTCTGCTCTCCTGCTTACAGGCTGTGCCGGACAGCATCACCGTTCTTCTGCCGTCATGACAGAAAACGCACCGCCCCCGGATATCCGTGCATGGCTGACGCCCTCCGGCAACCAGGATGATGGTATTTCAGATACCCGTCGTCAGATGCTCACGGATGCCGGCAGAACGCTGGGATTCCGTGGTGGAAAAGCACAGCGCTCATGGGAACTGATTCAGGCACTGAATGCCCGGGAAAGTACCCTGAATGCCCTGTATGATTTCCGGCCTCTCATCAGCAAGGAAGGCTGGCTGCCTCCTGTTATCGATGAAGCGCAGGATGTTGCACACATCAGACCGGACCAGATAAGAACAGCCTCCCGTGTCTGGACCATCCTCCGCCCGGAACGCTTTGTCAGTAATCCACCTGGATGGCGTGACTGGCTGCTGAAAGGACTCTCAACCACCGCCACACCAGGCACTGAAGGCCGGGTTGTGCCGGAAGACCGGGCACAACGCAGACTATGGGAAAACGCCTTACGTCAGGGATGGCAGGAAGGGCGCCTCAACGCAGATCTCACACTGGAAGCTAATCAGAAGCGCCTGACCCGTGATTACCGGGGCATGATGCTTTACGCCCTTCTGTGGCGTCAGGGCATGATCACACGTCCAGATGTCACAGAGCAGATGCAGACGGTTACCGGCAACGGGCAAAAACTCATCACTGGCGATCGCGTCCGCCGCCTGAAAACACATGCTGAATTTACGCTGCAGAAATCGCGCTGGCGCCCTCTTGTCAGCACCGAAGGAGAGAAAAATGATATCACCAGATGACTTCGGTACCTTCCCCTTCTCCCGTTTTACGGCAGAAGAGTTTCGCCATTTTTTTGCCTGGTGTGCCCGCCACCGCGTCAGTGATATTGATCTGACCGGCGGTTCACCGGTATCCGTCAGTCGCTTTGGACGGCGGGTTCGCTCATCCGTAAATCCCCTTCCGTCCTGCATCATGATGGCACTGAGTGATGAGCTGTTTGGGCGGGAGGTTCTTCCCCGGGTTCTGTCAGGTCATCCCGTGGATCGTACCATTCAGGTCAGCGGAGATGCCTCCGGTCGCTATGGCCTGCAACGAGGTCAGCGTGTTCGCCTGCGCTGCCACCTGATACAGGGAACATCGGCAACAGAAGAAAAAGCCATTTCCGTCACCATGCGGGTGATCCCGTCAGATATTCCGGACATCCTCACTATGAATATTGAACCGGATCTGCTGGATGCCATGCTCAGAAAAACCGGCCTGGGCTTCATCTGCGGAGAAACCGGCTCCGGGAAATCCACACTGGCGGCGGCACTGTATCGCCACATTCTGAAAAATTTCCCCGATCGCAAAATAGTGACCTATGAAGATCCGGTGGAATACATTCTGGGCGGAGAGAATGACCTTCTGCCTCCCCATCAGGCCGAAATCGGGCGCGATGTGGAAAGTTTTGCTGCAGGACTTCGCTCTGCCGTTCGCCGTAATCCGGACATCATTGGTATCGGTGAAATCAGGGATTATGAAACAGCAGATGCCGCAGTCCAGGCGGGTAATACCGGACACTTTTGTATCGGCACCATGCACACAAAATCACCCGGAGAAACCTTTGCCCGCCTGCTGGGATTGTTTCCTCCTGAAATCAGGGATTCGATGGCTGCAGCCACGCTTTCCCTCGTACAGTTCATTCTGGTGCAGGTACTGGTCAGAACAAATGACGGCGGCAGGCAGGCTGTCCGGGAATACATCGTCATGACTGACGAACTGCGCAATACGCTCTCCGGACAATCCCATGCAACATGGGGACATTACATTGACGAAATCATTCGTCAGGAAAAACGGCGGATAAGGGATCAGGTTCTGACCATGTATCAGAACGACCGCATTGAGAAATCAGAAGCAGCGCTCTTCATCCCGGCCGGAGAGTTCCCCCGATGAAACGCGAAGGCTTCTGGCGGGATGTAACACCACCGCTCAACATTTATGGTGTCCCCCTGCCGTTTACCATGATTTACCTGCTGTTGTTTCCGTATCCGTCAAAAACGACATTCTGGGTGTGCAGCGGCATTCTGCTGTTTTTTATGCTCCTGGGATATTCCGGCTGGACAGTCCGCACCCTCTGTATACGTCTGTACAGCCTGCTTCAGGGTAAGCAGGCATCAGGACGTCCCTGGTGGTACCGACACCGCACAGAATTACCCCGTGAATGGCACGGACCAGAATAGCCCTCTTTTGTCCATCATCCCGGCGTATCACAACGCCCTCATCTTTAATCCCCGGAGAACGACATGAAGTCCAGATATCGTACCTGGCTTGCTGTCCCGCCTGAGGAGACAGAAGCCGTAAAAAATGCAGTACCCCCGTTAAATGGCCGCAAAGCTGTCGCATGGGATCAAGAAAAAAAACTCTGGTATGCCCGGGCAGGTACCGAACTTTCTCTGCTGGAGCGCTGGTTACCCCGGCCGCAGGAACTGTCGATGGATGCCGGCGATCCGGTCACCGAATTTGCTCAGGTCCTGGAAAACGCCGGGCTGGTTATTCAGGGATTGCCACAGATGGATGGCGCCATACACAGAGTCGCCACCCGGGATGACAAAAAAGGGGCCAAAAGTGGCGCATACAAAGCCTATCTTGATGGGCGCCCCGCTGGCTGGTACCGCGACTACCGGAGCGCCGATGACAGTCCCACAAACTGGGTATTTTCCGGCGGAGAACAACACGATCCTCTGGCCAGACTGCATCTGCGGGCATTCGCTCAGCAACAGCGCGATGATAACGCACGTAAACTGCAGCAACAGTACAACAAACAGGCCCGGTATGCCCGCTCCTATATTAACGGGTTGCCACAGGCAACAGCACATGAATACCTGACGCGCAAGGGCATCCGGGCCGCGCCTGGCGTGCGGCTGAACAATAAAAATGAGCTGGTTATTCCCTTCAGCAACGGCCGGGGGGAAATACGTTCGTACCAGCGTATTCCGGTCACCGGCGGGAAGGATGCCCGCATTCTGAAAGACTCCGAGAAAACCGGCAACTGGTTCACCTTCGGAACCCCGGAAAATGGCCGTCCCCTGTTATTTGCGGAAGGTTACGCTACTGCCGCCTCCCTGCACGAAGCCACCGGCCTTCCGGTTCTGATGACAGTTGATGCCGGCAATATGATTGCCGTAGCAGAAAATGCCCGCCAAATCTGGACTGACAGCCCCTTTGTCTTCTGTGCCGACAACGATCATCAACGGGAAATTAACAAGGGGGTTTTTAGTGCAACAAAAGCCGCAGAAGTCACGAATGGCGAAGTCATTATTCCGGCCTTTACGGAGGAGGAAAAAGCACAGGGACTGACCGATTTCAATGACCTGGACGCCAGCCGGGGACGGGACGACTTTCAGCATGTCATGAACGCACAGTTAAAACATATCGGTATCCCCACACCCAACAGTGACACTGCCGACCACCGTGAAGCTGTCGTGATCGGCAACCTGATATTCACACCGGTAAAAGATGAGAAGCCACAAATGTCCCCTGAAAACAAACAGAGCACAGCCCCGGAAACGGTGCTGGCGACACCGGATACGCCTTATGACATCCACACTGAAGAGACAGAAAACCAGGCATATGAAGATGACTATGCCGCCTATGCATCCCTGCAGTCAGTAACTACGGAGACGTTATCCCCGGATAAACCACTGGAGAATATTGCGTCTGCCGCTGATACCGGCACAGAGAATACCTCTGCGGCTACCGCTGGCGACCAGGAAGACCTCAATACAGACGCCACAGGTACAGACACCACTCACAACACCAACACAGCAGAAACAGGAACGCTTCCTGAACCTGCAGAGATTCAGCCTGTTCAGAAGTCCTCCCCTGAACCAACAGCAGAAGACAAACCTCAGGAGAGCGTTATACCTGCCGCTGATACCGGTGAAAAAAATGCCTCTGCCACCACCGCTGACAACCAGAGCGTACAGGCAGAAGAGCTCTCCCCAGGTGACGACACACCGGAAACCTCCCTCTCCGACGCGGCCGGGATACAGCACTCCACCACAACGCAGTCTGAAGAACAAGTGCAGGTCTCCATGGCCACCGCTGACGACTGGAGCGCATTTGCGGAAGACCTCAACGCTGATGCCACTGTGATGACCACGGCTCACCACACCGATACAACAGAAACAGCCTCACCTTCTGAACCTGCCGGGACTCAGCCTGTTCAGCAGGCAACCCCTGAAGCAACGGCAGAAAATAAACCGCAGGAAGAGGATGTTCTGTCTGCAACGGATACCAGTGAAAAGAGTGCCTCTGCCGTCCCCGATAACAACCGTGACGCACCGCCTGAGGAGCTCAATGCCGATGCCACGGTTGCTGCCACTGTTCACAACACCGGCACAGCAGAAACAGCCTCACCTTCTGAACCAGCAGAAACTCAGCCAGTCCGGCAGGCCACCGCTGAACCGACGGCTGAAGATAAACTGCAGGAAGAGCGTCTTGTGTCCGCCACTGAGACCAGCACAGCGAATGAAGCAGCCCACCCTGAAACGCCATCGCTTTTCAGCCGTCTGCGCCGTTTTCTGACCGGTGGGAAATCACGCACCTCAGAACCTTCCGTTATTCAGGAGAAAAAGCCCACGGAGGCTGAAACAGCAACAGAGGAGGTCGCACCACCATCACCACCGGAAAACAGCCCGGAAGACACATCGTCAACGGAACCGGACACGATTATCTTTGCGCCCCGCCGTCCCGACAGTCCGCAGCGGCACAACCTGGACGAGATTATTAAAAATCTTGAGCACGAAGAGTTTCCCGACAGGACAGCGCTCTACCGTGTTGACGGCGAACCAGCCTTCCTGGACAGACTCTATTGTCTCGAAATGGTGGATGGTGCCAGCGCTGATGACAAAAAGGTTCTGGCTGCCCTTGCTGTGGCCACCAACTTCTATGGCGGCGTTATCGAGCTGACCGGCAGTGATGCCTTTAAACAAAAAGCCATGCAGCTGATTGTCGAATACGACATCAAGGTTCGCATGAAACTCCCGGCCCAGCGGGCAGCACTGGAAAAACTCCGCAAGGAAAAAGAGATGGTGCATGATGCCATTGTCACCCACAGACCCACACCGGAACTCAACCGCCAGTCACCGGAAGAAACAACAATGGCACAACCGGAACCCCCTGTGTCACCGAAGGCAGAGGCTGAACAAACAGCAGGCTGTACGGCTGAAACACCGCATCCGGAAGCGCCGGTCACGGCAAAAGCTGAAGCCCCCCGGGCCGACAGACCGGAACAACCAGCCGCCCCGTCGTCAGCGCCAGAAAAAGCCCCTGTCAGTGCACAGCCGCAGCAACCCGACACACCGGAGGAAGAGCCGCCCGGCAAGCTCAGCCCCGGTGAAAGTGTGACTGCCGTCCTGACAAACTACGGAGAAAAAGAGTATGCGCCCGGAAAAGGGCGCTGCTTTTTTGTGGAGCTCACCAACCGCAGTGGCAAACGGGAATACTGGGGAAAAGGCCTGGAAGAACTGGTCAAAAACCACCAGAAAGGCGACCCCGTCACGCTGACATTGCAGGCCCGGGAGAGATCACCTTCATCACCGGGCAAACCGGAATGGGTGCGCAATATCTGGACCATGAAACCGGTCTGTAACGGGATCAGCGTATCGCATGATAACCCGCATGAAGGCCAGTACATCCGGGAATATCCGGCGGCCACATTCCGCCAGATGATGACCCTGTTACAGCAGGGATGGCCACAGCTCATGCAGGATGTACGTCTCCCCGACAAAGTACCCGACACCCTGTATCTGGGGGAGGACCGCCAGCCAGCCGCTGCACCGCGAGACCCGGCACTGCGGGTTCCACTTAACGGAACACCGCCCGCCACACTGACGCCGCTCATCTTCTCCGTCGACAAACAAAGCCAGCGTCTGGATCTGCTGCTGTTACAAAGCGCCGACGAATACATGCAGGGCGTGGTCCGCCTGAACGGCACCCTTTACCCGGCACTGGCCACCCCGACAGCGGACAGCCGTCAGCTGGTCATCAACGCCATGACCGACAGGGGCCTTCAGTTTGCCGGTTACGGTGAGGCCATCAACCGGGATGCGGACGGCCCTAAGCGTCCTGCCCCACAGTTGATGCAGTTTCACCTGAAGCAACAGGACTCCCCGTTGTTTGCCGCCATCCACAAACCGGAAGAGCAGCCGGACAAGCTTTTCCGCTCTCTGGGTTTTGAGCAGACCTGGAAAGAATGGTCTGACAGCCAAAAGGCGGAGGACAGGCAGGAAAAAACTCTGCAACAGGCACAATCTCACAGCCCCGGCCGATGAGCCGGTAAGGACGACCATGAACATGAAAAAAACGCTGCTGGTCATACTGACCGGCATCACCCTGGCATCACCGGTGGCAGGTGCCGCCACCTGCCGGGCGGGGGCCGCTGCCGAAGCCGGCAGCAGAGCCGCCTGGGAGCGGGCGCGCACAGCCAGCCAGGCATGGTCACAGCGGGAGAATGACGTCGCCTCTTCCCTGCAGTCCTGCCTGTCCCGCATCAAGGACGTCAGCATCACTCTTCCGCAGTTCCCCAGCCTGGACAAACTCCTCCGCGACCTGGAAAACCAGGTCTGTGATGCCGTCGTGGATCGGGTGAATGAACATCTGCCGGGGAATATCGACCCCTGGAAAGACTATAACCTCTGAACAGGAGCACCATGAGCGAAGCACAACCCACCTCCCCTGTCTCACCGGAAGCGGATAACAGCGGAGATATTTATAACCCCGTGCTCAGAACCATCGCACAGTCAGAACAACGGGCCGCACTGGTTCCCGGACTGGTCAGGGCCTTGCTGTGTAGCAGCGCAGCTCTCGTCATCAGTCTGACCGGCAATATCATACAGTACTGGCATGCCACCGACGTGACGCGCGAATACTTTGCCACCGACAATGGCCGGCTGGTCCGCCTGGCCCCCACCAGTCAGCCAGCCTGGAGTCAGAGCGACGTCATGACGTTTGGCAGCATGACGCTGAGCGAAGCTTTTAATCTGGATTTTGTCCACTACAGGAAACAAATCACGACACTGGCCCCCCGCTTTTCCGAAGCCGGTTTTGCCGGCTATGTGAATGCTCTTCAGGCCTCCAACATTCTGGACACCATTAAAAAGGAGAAATTTAACCTCACAGCCACCATCGGGGCCGGCACGCTGGTGAATCAGGGCCAGATGGAAAACGGCATCTGGTTCTGGAAATTCCAGTATCCGGTCAGGATGCGTCTGGTCGGTCAGACCAGCACCCGCCCCGAGCAGGCCTTCACCTTTGAAATCACTGTCCGGCGCGTTGACCCACGAATCAAACCCGGCGGCATGGAAATCAGCCAGATGGTTTCCCGTAACGCCGCAGCAGGAATCTGAGACTCATATCATGCAAATACATCATCTTCTTGGCGCACTGCTTATTGTGTGCGGCACTGTCACGGCTGCAGATAACCCGGGCTGGCAGAACGCACGAACCCCACAGGCTGGCGGAAAGACAGGACAGACTCCCGGGAGCGCCCCCGCAGGCGGCCCCCCGCCAGCCACACAACTCACAGGCCCCCTGCCGCCACCTGCCTCTCCTCTTGTTCAGGAAGCCGCATCACTGGATTCCCCCCTGAATGCAGGTGAAATTCGGGAACTGCGGGGACGAATGGCCGATAACGAACGGGCCATCAGCGCACCTGTCACCAGTGTGGTGCCCCGTATCAGCTCCCTCACGGTAAATCTGTCACCCGGGGCCAGTCTGCCGCTTGTCCGAACCGCACTGCATAACGTCAGCGTGGTAACGTTCACGGACATCAACGGCTCCCCGTGGCCTCAGTCGGATCCGCCTTATAACGCGGCACCCGGTCACTTTGATGTGCAGTTCAACGGCAATATGGTCTCCGTCACTCCCCTGCGCGCCTGGGCTGCAGGGAATGTAACGGTCTACCTCAAAGGACTGTCTGTACCGGTCATTCTGAATATCACCAGTGGTGAAACCGACACCAATACCCTGAGTCAGGAAATCGACAGCCGTCTGGATCTGCGCATTCCCCGTCAGGGACCTGCCAGTCCTGTGGTAGCCGTACCATCAGAGAAGATTGCCCTGCATGATGCCACCCTGCAGGCCTTTCTGGACGGTGTTCCTCCCGATGATCCCACCGTGCGTCGGCTGAAATTCTCCGGAAATGTTCCGGACACCACCATCTGGCAGCACGGCGATGATCTGCTCGTGCGATCGCGGGCCATGCTGCGGGATGAATTTGAACAGACGCTGGCATCTGCTGACGGTACGCGTCTGTGGAAACTGCCGGTGACTCCCTTACTCACCTTCTCCGTGAATGGTCAGTCCATTCACGTCACCCCTGAACTGGAGTAAATCATGAGCGCAGAACAGGACACAGCCGCAAAGTCCGGCAAAAAACTGTCAGCCCTGCTGGTTCTCGGGGGCGTGATTATCATCGGGGGCGGATACCTGCTGCTCACCTGGCTTTCCCCCGAAAACAGCGCATCGCTCTCGTCAGTCAATATCAACAGCACGACAACAGGCAGCGGGCGGACCGTGGTGGAGTCACAGCACTACCGGGATTTACTGCGTGCTGACAATGAGCGCGGGGCCGCAGAAGCATTACGTAATAACCAGACGTTCATCGCCAGTCTGCCCAGGGGACTGGATACTGATCACGGAAAGAATCAAAGTAGGGATACTCAGCCTGCTGACCAGGCCGAGGGTTCTGGTCAACCATCAACGCCCCCTCAGGCAGATCAAACAGCCCGGGAAAAACAGCGGGAAGCGTTACAAAAACTGCTTGCCCGCATCAACACACAGCATCCTGACGCCCGCCCCCCGGTAGTGGCGGCTGCAATGTGGGGTGCCACTGGTGCTCCCGGGATAAGCTCACACGCCTCACCACCCGGTACCGGCACATCACCACAACCACGTCTGCAGGAGGCCAGTCTGGCAACCCCGGCAGCTCGTACAGGGATACAGCTGATACCGGCACTGACCCGCGTACCTGCCTTCATTGATACGGAAGTGGACTCTGACAATGCTGTCTCCCGCGTGGTGGCCTCCGTACCTGCCGGCCCATGGGCCGGGGCCGTCCTCTACAGCCAGGACGCCAGACTCGCCGGCAAGGGAATGGATATCCACTTTGACCGGATGATGTGGCGGGGCATGTTTCTGAAAGTCAATGCATATGCCCTGAATGAACATACCGGCATGTCATCCGTGGCCAGCGACGTGAACCACCGCTGGTTTAAGCACATTGTTCTGCCGTCCATACTTGGCGGTGCGGGAAAGGGAGGGAGTCTTTACAAAGACGCCAACACACAGATCCTTCAGGGAAACTACGGCAGCATTACTGGCAGGGTGGGAATGCCTGATGGCGAGGCGCTGGCTGGCGTCATTGCAGGCGGCATGGCCGAACGGGGCAGTCAGTTGCTGACCCGCCAGGCGGAGAGCGAACCTTACCGGCAGGTGACAGTGTCACGCGGAGAGGTTGTCTCCATTCTGTTTGTTGAGCCGGTCATGAGCAACGATATCAGTCCCCCCTCCTCCGGCACTGCCCCTTCTGTGCCACCGCCCTCCGGACGCCCGCTCACCCAGGAAGAAGCAGAGCGTCAGGCGTCTGACAGGATCCAGGCAGCTGTCATGCGTAAACAGAACGAAATGCGGCAACGTTACGGAATACAACAGGAAAGTCATCCATGAAAAACGAACATGAAGATCCCGGCAGTTTTGGCGAAACAACGACACCGGCATCCGGCAAATCCTTCCTGAAACGCCAGTATATGGGATACAGCCTGCCAGTCTGGGCCGGCTGTGTCCTCATCATCCTGGCCGCAGTCTGGTACAAGTTTCTGCGGACACCCTCAGAGCCCCCTGCAGATGCAGGCTTCGCTGTCACACCGCCCGCAGCCGAAAGCTGGGCAGAGCCCATGCCCATAACGGAGACCGGGAGCGGAAACACCATGTCCGCGCCTCCTGTCACCCCACAGGCAGACATGCAGCAGCTTGCCCGTGACCTGAAAGCAGAGCTGGACAGGCGGGATGAGGAAATCCGACGTACCCTGACCATGCTGAAAGAGAGCATCACAACCCTTGGCGACACCATACGGAAAGATGAGGCCTGGGCACAGGAAACCCGTCAGTTGCTTGATGAAACCCGTAAGCAGGTGCATGCCCTGCAGATGCAGGGACCACTGCAAATCCCGACCGGGAATAACGGCCAGTCAACGAAAACCCCGCCTTCCCGCCTGCAGGGCATGCAAATCATGTCGGTGGAAAAAGGAATGGCCTGGATCCGCTGGCAGGGTAGCGCCTGGGCAGTACGGGAAGGTGACAGGCTGGGGAATATCACCATCACCCGGATTGAACCGTCCAGCCGCTCAGTCATCACCTCTGCCGGTACATTACGATGATGAGCATTGATGCCCTGACAGCCATAGAGAACTTTGCCAGCGGTATATTCAGTGCAGGCATGGAGTTTCTCTTCACCTGGGGAGAGCTGCTGGGGATTATCGGCCTGATTGGTCATCTGATGCGCGCCCGGGCAGAAGGGCGTCACAGTATGGGACCGGGAAAATTTATCGCCGGTATCGTCATCTGCGGCATGCTGGTCGCCCTGCCATCCTTCATCAATGCCGGGGGTACCCAGATGGGATTCAGGGCAGATTCCTTCGGCCCTATCGCTTATGTACAACCAACCACCTTTGGTGCCGCTGCCGGTGCCGCCAATGCCATGCTCTCACTGGTAAAACTGGCCGGAGTGGGATTTGCCATGAACGGCATTTCCATCTGGCGTAAATCCCTGCTGGACGGGCATACCGCCCTGAGCAGCAGTGAGTCCATCAGCAAAGGAAACGTCAAGTTTGTTTCCGGCGTTCTGCTGGTTTTTATCGATCGCGTCATCGATGCCTCTCTGGCGAGTCTTGGTCTCGCCTTCTGATCCACATTCATTTTCAGTAATTCAGTCTGTTAGTTAAGGAGACTATATGTCACGATTCCGTGCCATGGCGGCGCGTCTGTGCGCTGCATTTATTTATGTTCAGTTATGCCTGGTGGCCTGCCGTGACCGGCTGATACGCCTGTTACTTCTGCTTCCCGTGATACTGCTGCCCCACACAGCGATGGCAAACACCCTATTCGATATGATCAAAACCGTTGGCGATGGTGCAAAAGGCTCCAGCAGTTCATTTGTGACCATCGCTCAGGTTATTGGCCTGGTGCTCTTTATTGCCGGCCTGCTTGGCCTCAAACAAATCGGTAAAAAACCCGGAGCAGGGCTGGCCTGCATACTGTCCATTGTGGTCGGTGCCTGTCTTGCCGTCGTACCGGAAATGATGAGCAGTGGACAGAAAACGCTCGGTCTTTCTCCGGTCTCCATCAGTTAATCCACAACGGCACCGGTTTCCCGGTGCCGTCTTCACACAATGAAGAGGACCAGACCATGTCCTGTGAGCTGCCCCCTTTCACCCTGCTCAGAACAGAGCACGGCAACGTGATTGCCCGCGACAACCGGGATAATCAGGAGTTTGTGTTTGCAGAGTGTTATTCCACCGCCATCGCAGCACTGATTCTGGCTGCCGTCACCCTGTATACAGAGAGAAAAACGTATGAACAAAACACCGCCACTCATCGCCCCGGCCCGGGAACGCTGGCTTTTCCCGCTCCCGCAACCGGACACGGTATTCAGCGGTGAATCCCTGCTGCCACCACCCGTGCTCTCAACACCCGGACGCTGTCCCTGCTGTCGCAGGACCGTCACTCACCGCTTCATTCTGGAGGATTCATGGCCATTACAGCAGATGGCTGACACCTGCCGGGATACGGTCGTCCTGCTGGAAAAAAACCTCACCCGGGTGATGCGCCTGAAAAAACATCCGGTACCGGAAAACGCTGACGAAAAAAAGAAACACACCCGAACCCTGCAGGATGCGGAGCGGTCCCTGGCACAGGCCCGCCTGTCGGCCAGGCGACTGGCCCTGCGTCATGTGGAAAAGTCACAAATCGTCACAACAGATGCACTCAGCGAAAATGAAAGTGAACTGCTGCAGCCGGAAGGCCCGCCCTTTCATCTCTGTGCCTTCTGCCACGCCTGGCACTGCCTGAACGGCTACGCTGCCGCACAGGGGGTGATGGTCTGGCTCCCTGATTTGCATCCGGCCTCGGTAGTTGCTCTCAATGCACGGGCACTGAAGGAAATTTTCAGCGATGAGCGTAAGCGAATCAGACAGGGACGGGTCGTACTGAATGCCCTGGTACAGAACCGTCTGGCCGTTGAGGAGAAATTTCGCACCTGGCGTCCGGCGGATTTTGCTGATGCACTGCGCCGCTGGCCGCCGGCACAGCGTCAAATGTTGCGGGAGAAAATGGACGGAGTGGCGCTTATCCTGCTGCCGGATTCGTTTCCTGACAAAAAGTACGTCATGTGACACACACCGCTGCCGGTGACGTTCTGCCGGCCCCAACTGACAGAGGAACAAAAAATGGATACCCTCACTGCCGGATATCAGTTTTCCGCAGATGCATTCCGGCGCTTTATTATCCGGACGCTGACTGACGATATTCCGCCTGACGGAGATGAAAAAGAGATTGCCCGGTTCATTCTCCGCCACCCGGCATTTAACGGCGGCTGGCTGCTCTTTCTGGCTGCAGAAATTCATGAAAGATCCCGTACCCATAACAGCATCACCGTCACAGTGAGCGTCGATAACTATCTCTCATGGATGGATATTGCCGTGTCCGGTCTCCCGGAATTACCGGATATGCCCTTCTGTGATTTTTTCATTCGCCGCCAGCAGTTTATTTATCCGGGTGTACCCCCGACAAAATCAGGAGAAGAATGATGAAAATTCACCGCATATCCCCGGAGACGCTTATAACACTCATCCTCGCACACCTGGCCGGAAAAGCTGACAGTACCGCCAAAGAAGAGCACCGGCTACTCCGTCGGTTCCTTCGGGATGATGACGGCAGGCTGGCCGGCATACTGCTGAATATTGCCGGAATACTTCAGTTCAACAGGGAATTAAGCGCCCGGCATAATTATCCGGCCACACCCCTGACTGAATTTTCATTAAGGAAACGGGGAAAACAACTTCATCTCTGTCTCTGCAGTCTCCGTTTCTTTTATATCCCCCCTGTATTTATACGAAATGAAAGAAGAAAATGTATTGTTGTACATATTAATAAAATCACTTATCCGCCAGTAAATTCACTACGCTGACAGCGTGTTTCCACCTTATTACATTTTTATTATTTACTGTAATCACACAGAAATACGCACCTGCCCCTCAACAGATTATTTATTTTCTCTGCTGTTTTTTCATGCCACATCCCCTGCTGTGGCATCAAAAAATATCAGACCGTGATGATTCATCCTTACCGGAGTGCTCCATGCCATGAATATCAACCGCATTATTTTTGCCATTGAAGACTGTATCAGTACCCTGTCACGGTATTCCGTTTCCGCATTCTTCCCCGATTACTGTGATCTGCACACCGTCATCGGTCTGGACCAACAGGACCGCGAACGCCGCCCCTGGCTGAAAGCCCCCTACATTGCCACCACAAAACAGGGGTATTACCTTTCCGTCTTTGAAATCAGCGGTGCCCTGAAAGAAATGGATGAAAACCCGGACCTGACAGCCCCCGGCACACTGGAATCACTGATTACAGCGCTGGCAGAGCGAATGAACACTGCCTATAAAAACACCGGTCACAAAATCAGTTTTGTTTTCGAACGCGATCCGGAGCGTGGAAGGGATGAAATCGAAGCCATGCTCTTACCCCAGCGAAAATCCATCGCACGTACGGGGATCCTGCTTCAGGACGTTCTGGATGAAAAAGTCACCACGCTCACCCCCTGGCTTGTCCGGGAACGCTGCTGGCTGACCGTCTGGAGCTCTGAAGAACTGCTGAGCCGGACCGATCGCAAGGACCACCAGACCCGTATCAGGAAACTCGCTGAACACGCTCCGCCAGCCCGATTTGCGCAGGATCCATGGCGCTGGACACTGTCCGCACTCAAAATACGGCATGACGCCTTTCTGGACACGCTGGAGCAGGCCCTGACACATGATTCTGATGGTCTGCTGGTTCGCCTGATGGATATTCATGAAGTGGGACGGGAAATCCGCCGTCAACTGGAGCGCAACAGCACACCTGCAGTATGGCAGCCTCATCTGCCTGAAGATGCCCGTCCTGCCGGCTGGCGACAGGGCGAGGATACCTCTGTATTCCACGCACCGTCGCTGAGTCTGCAGTTATTCACCACACAGCCTGAAACACACGGCAGCCTGATAAAGGCCGGTGACCTCTGGCACGGTATGGTCGCCATTACCCTGCCACCCCAGAATCTGCGGACATTCAACCAGCTGGTCAGGGATGTGCCCCGCGCAATCCCCTGGCGTATCCGGATGGATCTGATGCCCGGCGGCATGAAGGCGCTTGGGGTCAAGAAAACCCTGCTGATCTACAGCAGCTTTATTTCCCCTCTCCGGCCCATGTATGACTCGGTGATGATGCTGAATGACATCAACAAACATGATCCGGTCTGTATCATGACCATTGTTGCCACCACATGGGGAAACAGCCGGGAAGTCTGTACCCGCAACCAGGCTCTCCTGAAATCTGCGCTGGAAGGCTGGGGGGTATGCGGCACCACCACCACCTTCGGTGATCCGAGACGTGCCTGGGTGAACACGGTTCTGGCAGCCTCCCACAGCTCCGGCCCGATCCCCCTTTACCCGCCCCTTTCACACGCCCTTTCCCTGTTTCCCCTGAACAGGGCAGGCTCTGTCTGGCGGGGACAGGGAAATCTGATGATGCACACCGAGGACGGCTCTGCATGGGAGGTCGCGCTGGCATCGTCACAACAGAACAAGCACACGGAACTGACGCCCGGCGCACCCGGTCTGGGCAAATCGGTACTCATCAACGCACTGTCGGAGATCCAGATAGCCTCAGCCCAGAAGAACCTGCCTTTCATTGCCTATATCGACAAGGGATTCAGTGCACAGGGACTGGTACAGCTTATCCGTGACAGCCTGCCGGAGCAGAGAAAGGACGAAGCCGTGGGGATCATTCTGAGCAATGATCCGGAACACACCCGTAACCTGTTTGATGTGATGTACGGTGCTAAAAAACCCGCCACCCCGGAAAAGAACTTCATGGTATCTGTACTCTGCGCACTGTGCGTGGATACCGGCACCGGTCAGCCCTGTAATCCCGGTGACACCCGGCAAATCATAAGCAACCTGGTGGATCTGGCCTTCAGGGAGTATGGCGAAAACAACCCCAGACTGTACCGTGCAGGAACAGAGCCCCTTGTGGATCTCGCCCTGGAAGAGAGTGGCATCGCAGAACAACATGACTCTGGATGGTGGAATGCTGCCACCTGGTTTGAAATCAGGGACATGCTGCATATGGCTGGCAATATCCCCGCAGCCCAGCGGGCACACTACCAGGCCATGCCCCTGCTGGCTGAAATGTCCGCCCTGCTGGGACAGCCATCCATCCGGGATGTGTTCGGCACAGTTCAGCGCGATAACTCAGCAGAATTGTTACTGGACTACATCCGCCGTGCCCTCGATCAGGGACACAGTGACTACCCGATGATGTCCGGCTGTACCCGGTTTATGCTCAGCCCCGACACCCGCGTTGTGGCCGTTGATCTGAACAATGTGGCCGGTGACAAGACACCTGCCGGGCGTCTGCGCACCGGCATCATGTACCTGCTGGCAGGACAAATCGCCGGCGGGGATTTTGTCCTGCCGCAGTATCAGGAGGAAATACGGAAAAATCTCGACCCACGCTACCATGAGGTGATTTTCCGCCGCATTGAACAGCTTGATCAGGAGGTCAAGACCAAAGTCTATGACGAACTGCACAATGCAAAAGGGATCAACTTCATCTGGGAAGCCCTGGACACCCAGGAGCTGGAGCAGCGTAAGTTCGGGATACGCACAGTGCTGAGCACCCAGCTACTGCAGGACTATCCACCGGCAGTTCTCAAATCCGCCAACACCCTCTGGTTGCTGCGTTACCGCCCTGACGAAATTCCGTTTCTGCGGGATAATTTTGGTGTCCCTGAAGTCACCCTGCGGCGCTTTCTGAAAATGCCGGAAGGGGCTGCACCGGATGGCAGCGGTGTCCCGGTACTGGCTGTGTTCCGTGTAAAAAACGGTACGCTGGCCCGGATCCTGAAATTCACTCTCGGTCCACTGGAGCTGTGGGCTCTGAATTCCTCACCCAAAGACAGCGCCCTGAGACGTGCGCTGACGCAGGAGCTCGGGTCACTGCGGGCACGCCAGATCCTGGCAGAAAACTTTCCCCGTGGTTCAGCCACCTCACTGATAGAACACCGCGCCCGTACACATGACAGTGAAAACGTCATCCATGATCTGGCTGCGGAACTCATCCGTAAGCAGGGATATCACCTCTGATGTACAGCATACACATCACTCCCCGCTGCCGGCGTCCTGCACGGGGACAGGTCTTCCTGAAAACGCTGCGCGTGGACGGTGACAGTTTCAGCTTCACCCTGCCGTCCGCCTGCTTCACACTGCGACCGTCCCCCAATCCCCGGGTCATTTTTGCCAGTGACAGACGGGCTGACGGGGAGATGAGTGGTATTCGCCTGGCCCTGCCCGGAGAGACAGGCACGCTGATAACAACGGCCACCTGGCAGGTTAACGTGCCGGAGCGACCGCCTTTTGATATACAGCATGTCATTCACTGGCTTCTGCCCTCGCCTCTCACGGCGCTGATGTCTGACAACACCTGGCTGTGGCCGGATGTCCCCGGCACACCGGCACTCACAGCCGGAGACTGGCCGGTCATGGAAAGCGACACCCCGACACTGAAACGCGTGAAGCGTCGTACCTTCACGCTCATCGATAACCGTAACCGTCAGGGATGGATCACGCGCCGCTTCCAGTGTTTCCCGCTGGCTCCGCTGCCGGAATCACACAGTCACCGCGTACCAGACATCCTGTATCCCCTGAAAACGGAGAAAAAAGAATGCAAAGACAACCAGCAACCACACTGCTTGCACTCCTGGTAGGCTGTGCGGTTATCCCGTCCACCCACGCCTATTCTGTGACCGTAGTGGCCAGCCAGCCTGTCACCACACAAATCATGCCGGAGCTGGCCGCCATTCAGGGCGTGATGGCAGAGATGGTCCGTATGCAGACAGCCACCGGCACAGCCATCAACCAGAGTTCAGAGAAGCTGGCCTCTGTCATCGCACAGGATGGGCAGGCCACCCGTCAGCAGATGATATTCAGTAATGAAACCCGCCGGCTTGAGGAAGCCCGGAAGAGCTTCAGCGTGCCGGACTCCATCTGCAGTGAATCCGCCTCCGGAGTTGCAGCTGAAAGTCGCCGTGCAGCAGCGTCTGCGGCTGCACGTCTGAGTCAGGGAGGAGGCGTCAGCAGTAAACTCATCCGTGAACGTCTCTCCCGGGCAGCAGACTCACCAACCCGCGAGGCATATGACAGTGCAGGCATTCATGCCGGTTACTGCACGGAAGCTGAATATGCCCGCTTTGGCGGAACCGATGTCTGCCCTGCCGTGGGCGAGCTGCCGGGCGGAGACAGCCAGGTGCGATCGCTCTATCAGGGTGCAGGCACAGCAGATACCCCTGCCGCCCTCACCTGGGATCAGAAACAGATTGATGCTGCCACGGCTTACATGAAAAACACCGCCAGACCGTCAGCGGGTCGTGCCCCGGGGAAAGGTGAAGTGGGAACACAGACCGGGCGCACGTATGTGGGCCTGCAGAATGAATACAACGGCATCATCGATGCCGCCTCTCATCCGCAACTGTCACTGATAGCTGACAGCACCCCTAATGAGGCCACCCGTGGAGCGCTGACTGAAGCCCTGCAGTCACCATCCGCTGCGGCATATTTTGACCGGACCGCATCATCAGAGGCCCGCACCCGTGGTCACATGAGCCAGCGGGAGTTTGAGGCCTTTGAAGCCGGCAGACGCTATGCAAACACCGACTGGCAGCAGGATCTGCAGGGCATGGAAGGCGATAACCTTCTCCGTGAACTGCTGCGCACCACCGCCCTGCTGAACTGGCAGATGAACGACCTGAAAGAGCAGATTCGTCAGGGTAACGTTATCGCCGGGCAGCAACTTGCGCTGGCCGCACGGCAGTATTACGGACAGCGCCTTGGCGAACTGTCACAGGCCATGAGCCAGGGGAGCGTAAGATGAAAGACGACAACAGCATCGACGAAAAAAAACCGGCCCCCCGTCTCCGCCGCATCGGTGATATAGGGATAAATCTGTTCGCACCACTGGCAGAAACCCGCTGGATGCTGCGCAGCTGCCGCCATATGCTGGACCAGCATAAAACGCGCCTGAAGCGCCTCATGCCCGACCGGCAACCGGAGAGTCCGGTCTGTATGACCTGGGAGGAAGCGGTCAGGGCCAGCGGACTGACGGTCGACGAACTGGACCGGCGTCTGCGACGTCGCAGGATGTTCTGGCGGACAGGATTCTGGCTGATGATGATACCGGTACTTCTGCTGTGTGGTATGGCCCTTGCGGCCACCGCACTGCCGGTCATCACCCTGATACGTATCCTGGTCTGCCTGTTACTGATGAGCACCATTGCAGCACTGTGTGCCTCAAAAGCCCTGATTGCGTCATACCGCCTCTGGCAGCTGAATGAACGTCGGGTCAGCGAGGACGAACAGGGCACATTCCCCGATTACCTGCAGGCCCGGCACGGCTGGAAACAGGCCACATGGCTGGCCATTACCCACCGGCAGTACTGACCGTCCGGTCTGCAATTTCTTTTCCTCATTCCGGGGGCTGATGCCCGGGCATCCCCTTCGGTTCCGGAGTTACCGTGAAAATCATACCCAGAGCACTGAGTGCAGGTCTGGCGCTGGCTGCCGTACCTGCACAGGCTTTCGTCACCTATCAGGACATTGTGAGTGCCGCCACCAATCCGGATGACCTGTCGCGCCAGGCACTGGTCACCATTTTTGGTGATGTGGTCACAAATCCCCTGACAGCCAGCAGCAACACCATCATTGGCAACCTGTTCATGGTGTTTAACGCAATTATCGCCACGATGGGGATAGTCTGGTTTCTGTTTATTGGTATCCGTCATGCTGTCCGCACGGGACACCAGGGCAATGTCTTTAACAACGGACGGGACGTCGTCGGAATGCTCAGTATTGTGAGCGGTTTTATGATGATTGTGCCCACCGCTTCCGGCTGGAGTCTGGCACAACTGGTCATGCTGTGGGGCGCATCCATCATGGGCATCGGTTCCGCCAATATCATGGTTCAGACAGCGGCAGAAAACATCGCTGAAGGCTATTCAATGACCGTACAGCCAGTACATGTCTCCACCCGCACGGCAGCACGGGGAATACTGGAGATGGAACTGTGCAAACACGCCATGAATACGGGCCTCGATGACTTTAACCGTACCGCACGTTCATCAACGCCGCCCATGAGCGAATCCTCACGGACAGAGAATGGCAGATATACCGTCACCGTCTCAAATGGCAGCGCCACCTGCGGGAGTGTGAGTCTCTCCGTGAAAGGAAACGGCAGTAACAAGCAGTCCGCGCTGGCCCATTTTTTCAATCCCTTCATTGAAACGGAATATCAGGGGGTTCTGACGGCACAGCGCTCCGCCATGGATACCATGCTCCGTGACCTGGACAGCGCGGCGCAGGAATTTGTGTCAGCGTACCTGACCCGACGCGACACGGGTAACGGCAACCTGCCGGATATTGAAAGCCGTATTCAGAAGGCTGCCAACCGATATGAAGAAACGGTGCAGAAGGCGTTGCCAACAGATAACGCAGAAACTGAGCGCAGGGAGCAGCTGAAATCCTACCTGACCACCTACGGCTGGGTTGCCCTGGGCGCCTGGTACCAGACCTTTGCCACCGCCAACCAGCGACTGGAAGACCTGGCCAACCGCGCTCCTACTGTGAGTGGCGTCTCGTCACTGGGCGAAGCCGGGGATACGGAGTTCCTGAAGGAAGTCAAGGGGGCTTACCAGGCACAGCTACAGAACTCAACGTATACACCGGCTCTGGGAACGATAAAAACGGCGAATGAATACAACAGCGCAAGTACTAGTGATCCCAAAAGTGTGATTCTGGACTCTGTTCGAACTATTAAATTTACGAATTATATCGCAACGGTGTTAAGTGGTTCAGGCAGCACGACAGACCAACTAAATCCCTTGATAAAAATGAAAAATATTGGTGATTACACCATGGTCACGACTGAAACCATCTGGGCGGGTTATACCACCGTCAGGGTACTTTCCACGGCCGGCAGCAAATCCGTTTTTGGCCGACTGGTCAATGTCGTCAGCGGCTTATCTGACGCAGCAAAAGCAGTTCTGGATGCGTTCGCCCCCCCGCTTTACTTCCTGTTGTTTTTGCTGTTCTGTGCTGGTTTTTCGTTATCCATTTACCTGCCATTTATCCCGTTTATCTTCTGGATGACCGGCATTGGTAACTGGATAGTTAGCGTACTGATTGGATGTGCAGCCGGTCCCCTGTGGGCGGCCACTCATCTGGGCACAAGTCAGGACCGGGGAAACCGGGCTGCTTACGGTTATATTTACCTGATAGACAGCATGATCAGACCGCTGCTGATGGTATTCGGATTCTTTTTTGCATCGGTCGCCATCGTGGCCGGCGGCACCATTCTGAATGCGTTGTTTGGCGCAGCTCTGGTTAATGTGCAGGCGAACTCCCTTACGGGGTTATTCAGCATCGCTGGATTTTTGCTGATTTATGCCCGAGTCTGTACCACACTGGTTGCAGCCGTTTTTGCGCTTCAGGCTTATCTGCCTGACCATGTAATTAATTTTCTGGGTGGGCGTGACGGTGTTAATATGCTGGGAAATATGGTTTCTTCAGTCAAAGATATTATTGCCGGAGGTAATACCAATATGCGCAGAACACCTGGCGTTCGGGAAGATAAACTGAAAAATATTAAAGGAGATGATAAAGACGGAATAAAACAATAAAATAAAAAATACCGAAAAGCCAATAAAATTGCATTGCCATATTCACCTGAAGAGATTAAAATATATTCAGGTGAATATGGAGGTTTATTATGAATACAACAAAAAGCAGATATCCTTCCTGGTGGGCATATTATTACCTTGTTCGCAATGCTTATTTTATATTTGGCATACCATGCTTATCATTTTATGGCATCATAGGAACACTTTTTGTCCACGACAGCAGAAATATACCGTTATCTAGTGACTATATTGTTTCCTATGGCTGTTTATCTTTAATCATCCTCCCATTACTCTGGTTATATCTGAGAACCAGAGCGAAGAAAAAGAAAGTCCAGCAGGTTGTTCAGCAGATAAAAGAAAGCAGTCCCTTTGCGCCGACCAGCGATTATGAGCAACTGTCATTCTCGAAGAGTTGTTATTTCGGGATCGACATTAAAAACGGCACCATGCTGTATGTGCGTATTTATCCAAACAATGTGATGGATGTGATTGGTCTGGATATTCACAACTTTACCCGCACGGTTGCTGAAGACGGCAAGCTGGAAATCCACACCACCTATGTGAGTCTGCCGATGATTCCTCTTGAGATCTCCGGCATCTCAGCAAGGACGCTGGCCAACACCATGCACACCATGGCTGCACGTGGATATGAGTACAAGGAACGTTTCCCACAGATGATCCGGTATCGGGTTAAAGAGTGGGAAAAAGTTGCCGGTGTTCCTGTTGCAGAAGTATTTTGAGGTAGCTATCAACTGTTAGACGATAATCCGTCAGCCGGTTTTCTCTGAACCGGCTTTTTCTTTTCAGGCAGAATGCCTGTCTGCCGTCTATCTCAGGACGCCGCATGGAGTCTCTATGTTTTCCCCACAAATTCTTAGCACTGTCTTGCCCACTGTAGACAAAATCAATACAATTCTGCATATCAGTTATCTATAAAAGATAACAATATCATTATAAATAATTATCATATCCACACACTCAAGGCAGTACCTAGAAAACATAAAGATAAAATCATGTCTGAATCCCGCAGCAATTTTCCAGCACGACATGGTACTCCATGGCGTGAAATAATGGAGTTACGTACACGATACGAGATTCATCGTTTAGATCTTATTGCATATATCATTCAGTCTGGTGCTGAAGTGGATAACTTTTATCGAATTACCCCGAAAATATATAATAATACATCTAACCAGAGACAACTAAATGAGAGCGACTGTCATAATTGATGACGCACAGGACGGAAAAAATAATAGCTGCCGGACAGCAGCAACCAGCAGTCGTCCGGTAAAAAAGACAAACAAGGCGCATTGAGGTCAGCCTTCGCAACAATCCGGCGGCAGATTCTCTACCGCCGTGTTGCCCGTTAACGTTTAACTTCGTAGGCTAACGTTGCCACAAGCACCGTATTTCCCTGCTCGATACGAAATCCGCAAAGCGAATCCCTCACCATCCAGACAAAACACAGTATCGTCACACAGACGACGATTAACATCATTAAAAACGTTCGTTGTGGCATCGCAGCCCCTCCATTGCCTTTCGGCCGTCATCGGGCTACTATAATGTTGTCTAGGCATTACAGTGGGCCCTGGGTTGATTGATAAAAAAATCGCCTGGGGCTTTCTGCTACATGCCGTCCACAAAACGCTTTCGGCATACAGCCTCAAGCGCCCGCCGCTATTCTAATCGTTTTCCTGTCCGCCACAATCCTTTTCATGCCACCACGTATTTTGTGTCAGGGACAGAAATAAAGCCGGAAAGTGACTACGTGTGCACACATCAGGGGATTGATATTGCCGAAAGGCCAGGCAAGAATATTCACTAACCTGAACAGGGTCTGAAAACGCTGATTTTTCAGCGTCTCTGCAGGCTAAAACTGATGATGTAATGACAACAAAATTTCTGCGTTTGTACCCCACCGATGAAAAAGACAAAAACTCACACCGGGCTTCTCATCATTAAAGATAAAACCCGACGTGTCAGCCTCTACGAAACGCCAACGGCATGGTGTATCAGGGGGCAGGAGTGCTACAGCAAAAGCACTGGACGCCGCTGTGGCAGCCACGACAGTCTGAGCAGACTGCGCCTGGACAGCATTAAGCCTGTTGAATGAGTGGTGGCACCATGAAAGATAACAACACAACCGCCACCCCAGAAGCCTGGAAAATGCGTTTTCTGGCCAACGGGACATCCGGCACATGGTTTTACACTGACGACATTGCAGTCACTGACGCGTGGCTTCGCGCGCACCCGGATGATGTGGAGGTTATCCCTCTCTGCCGGATACAGCCCCGCCAGCATTCCCATGAACAACATATTGAAGAACTCCGCGCAGCCCTGGCCCGGATGCTCCATATGCATCATATGATGCTGGAAACCACACATTACCGGGAAAATATCACCGATGCCCGTTGTATCCGTGAAATGCATGAAGCGCCATTACAGGCGCTCAATATTCTGTCCAGATACCCGCATAAAAAGGACGAGGTGTGACGCATGTGGCTACTGATTTTCTGGCTTTCATCGCCCTTTAATGTCTCTTCCGGTGATGCCCGTCAGCCCACACTGGCGGTGCACAGCCAGGCCTTTCATACCGAACGGGCCTGCCGCGATGCATTGCGCGCCATTAAAAAGGAGAATGTTGGCGAATTTTCTCTGCGGGGCGTTTGTGTTTCTGACGGAAATACGAAGGAGGAGGCTGAGAGCTCATGACGGATATTACTGACAGACATACACTTCGCCGTATGTCCTGGTCGGAACTCATCACGGCAGGACAGGAAGCAGAATTTCAGCGTGATTACGAGCGTACCAGAATAGTGTGGTCATTCGCCTTACATGTTGCAACAACCACGATTAACAAAAATCTGGCCATAGCTCATATTCGACGCTGCGATACTTTGTTGCATAAATCAAAGTCTGTACCCGGAAACAACCCGTGTGGTTCCGGTCAGCGAGTCTGAGACCTCAACATCCCGGGTGATGATTGTCATTCCGGACTGACGCAGCCGCTGCACATCTGCGGCAATACGCTGAATACCAAGCCAGAACAGACCATCCAGCGCGGTGACAATTAACCCGCTTTCCAGCGCCAGTTTCAGCCGTGCTGTCGGGGCTTTAACCTGCCCGGCTATATCAGTGAAACAACGCGTCGTCATGCCATAGCTGTCCACCCGCCGTATTCGCGTCGCAAGACTGTAACTGAAGCTATCCGGCACGCCGGATAAGTCATTCTGCAGACTGTATACACATCCCCGCTGCCGCTCATTGAATACGACTTTTTTCTGGCTGAGCTGCCATTCCCGCCGCACGCTGTCAATCATCTGCGGTGTCCGGGTTAACAGCAGACGAAACGGCAGTTCAAAACTGGTCACATAATCAACATTAAGTAAGGCAATCCGCAGCCGCTCCCTGGCTCCTGCTCCGGTATCACGGCATTCACGCATGACATCTTCCCACTGGCGCATCAGTCGCGGTGACTCATTCCTGGCCCTGAACTGATATTTCTCAATCTGATAATCAATATGTTCCTGCATACCGTCACCGGATATCTGTTGCCGTATCATCACGGATATCAGCGTACTGGAATTCATGCCCTGCGTGAAGTATCACACTGCCAAAAAAAACACACCTGAACGTTATTATTTCGCAATATTAATTGCACCTGTTTTCATAAATAAAAAGGAGACGATGAAATGATAAAATATATCTTTTCACTCACCATTATTTTTTCCGCTTCTCTCTGTGCCGCACAGATTCAGGGGCACGTCATCCGCGTTCTTGATGGTGATACGCTGGAAATATTACAGGACAAAAAACCTGTCAGGGTCCGTCTGGCTAATATTGATGCACCGGAAAAGAAACAGCCCTTTGGACGCTGGTCAGCCACTCAGCTGAAGGACCTGGTGGCCGGAAAGCCCGTAACCGTGCAATACGCGCAGACAGACAGGTATGGCCGTATTCTCGGCCGGGTCTATACCGCTGACGGCACAGAAGCAAATCGCTGGCAGGTCTGTAACGGCGCTGCCTAGGTGTACCCGGACTACAATAATGACTATACTCTCCCGCCGCTCCAGCGTGATGCCCGCGCCCTGAAGCGGGGATTATGGGCAGATAAAAATCCGGTACCACCATGGACCTGGAGAAAACAGAATAAGAAATAATTATTTGCTGATATGAAGAAAAAAACCATTTCAAAGCAAATAAATGGAAAAAATACAGTATGGGAAAAAATTGCCATTTTTACCGCCGCGTTATTTTTAATATTTGCTGTCTGCTGGTCGTAATAACCAGAATAACAGAAAGGTGTAAAAATGAACCTGGTTGATGCATTTGTCACTAAAGTGATATCCGGACCGTATGAAGAATACGGAAAATGGTGGGTGGATGTAGAATATATTTCCTGGGGAGTTCCGGGTAAAAGCCGGCTCATGTTTGGCTCACGGGAACAGGCACAGGAAGTGCAGGAAGGTTTTCGATTTTTAACCTGAGCATATTTTGTTAAAGGGCAGAAGGAGGTGACCCTCTGCCCTTAAGTACGTTTCCGGGATTATCAGTCAACCAGTTCCCGGAGAGCTATCACTGCGTTAGCCACAGCAACAACCGCCCTGAGAACGATGATTAACAGGTTAATCATCCGTTTCTCCGTCAATGGAGGAAATCACTGCTGCTTACTCTTACATTGCCTGTCACAACAGCTCTCTCATTGTTAGCTGAAAAGAGACTTCCTCCGGTCAGAGCCACCAACTCCACCCCGGAATCGCAAAAAAACCGGCCTCACCAGTCGGTTTTTTTGTACCTGTCTCCCACCACCTTCTGCCGTTCGCTCTTCTCTGTAAAAATGTCCTGTTGAATTCATTCCTGTCCGGTTATTACCGGCGCTGATTCGCATTCATGCCACCCGACTTAATCCCGAAATTTATCCATTCATCTATGGAGGAATCCCCGTGTCTTACCAACAGACGTCTGCCGCCGAAGATCCAATGGCTATATGGTATATCGTCGGTGCCATATGCCTGCTCTTTGCGATTATCATCTGGCGCTTTTTACCTGAAATCGTCTTCGCCTCCTGCCTGATCCTGCACACACTGTGGGGCATGATTGACTGGGGGCCCTTTCACAACTTTGCCGCCCCCCGTTACAACCTGCTGGCCATCACTGCTAACAACGCGGCAACCATCACTTTCAGCCAGTGGCTGGATGTTATGTCCCGGACAGTGGGGATCCTCTGGCTGATTCTGCTTCCCATGACATTCGGCTTTCTGTGGATGTGGTTTCACCATCCGGCCCAGCCCCGTTTTACCCGCAGGCCACTGAATATCCACACACTGCCCCATATTTTTTCAGCTCTGTCACCGGCGATCGCCCCCGTTCTGGCTGACGGAGACAACAACAGACTCTTCCACGGACAAAAACGTCCCGAGCGCCGTGTCGCACTAACCCCCGAAGCCTTTGTGGAGCAGAACAACCTTATCCGCAACATGCAGCTCGATGTTGCGTCCACACGCCAGTGCTTCATGGCGCAACTGGGGCAACCACTGACCAGCTGGAAAGACATGGCCCCACATGAAAAAGCGCTCTTTGCCATCTTTGGCCTGCAGTTCTTCCTCGGTGACCGGAAAGCAGCGGTAGCCCTGATGAACAACCTCAATCTCTCCTGCAGGCTCAAAAGTAAACGGGACCAGGGGCGTTTCAGCACGCCGGTGTATTCACTGGCCAGAAACGCCTTTATCCGGGTCATCAAAACAGAAGGCGCACAAAAGTGGCTCAGGCAGCACCGTTACGTTCGCAGCGGTCTGGTCTGGCTTTACGCACATGATTTGCGCCTGACGCCTCCGAACTGGCTGTGGCTCAAGGGCGTTGACCGGACGCTCTTCTATGCCCTTCACCGGGCAAACACCACAAAAGGCTTCATCGAAGGGGCCGGCGTGGTGGCCGTTGCCCGGGCAGAAAATGAAGCGTGTCGTCTCGGCCTGCCCTGCCCGGAACCCTGTGTGGAAGAGGCCATTGAAGGGCTTCGACGGGACATGCTGGGGCTGGGCCTGATATGGGACGAACCTCAGCCAGATCGCGATCGTAAACGTCAGATCAGGACCCGCTGGTCACTCACGGATGACGTGATACCCCGCCGCCATGATAACGACGAAGACACTGACACTGGTGAAACCACCGAAACCACCGAAA
>JZRO01000229.1:0-19175 GCA_000963465.1 Blastocystis sp. subtype 9
TCGTTCTCATCAACGTAGTTCAGGCAACCATCGCGGGGAACGAAAGCAGTGATCTTCTTCCCGTTCTTGATCAGCTGAACACGCACGCACTTACGAATAGCAGAGTTGGGCTGCTTGGCCTCCACTCCTCTAGAGCTTGCAGCAATCAAATAACGACTTACACCTTCTCGAGAACAATTCCCTTTGCCATAGTAGCACCTCCAAGAACATTCGCCTTGATAGAAGAGATGTTGTGTCCCTTCTTGTATTTCTAGAAGGGAAACAGAAACTACTACAGCACACCTTATCGGCCCAACGCTCCTGACGACGAACAACACGCAGCTTACGAGCAGCACGAATACCACAAGGTTTTCTAAAAACAGAGAGTTAGCAGAGTATTCCAACTAAACACGGCCAATTCAATTGAAACCGGCAACATCATCTCACTCTACTTACCCTTTACCCATACTGATATCTCAAATCAAGTGGAAGAAGACTATATTATTCCCATTCATACTGGGAGTTTCATTTGTGAATCGGCTGGATGTAGACTCTATATAGTGTCGAAATACTAGGGATGAACATTACCCCTTTTCTTATGTATTATTAATTCTCGCTGTACTGAGTTGCTTTTTTCTCTTTCACTCTCCCCCAATATATCACTGAGACCCTGTAATGCCAATAAAGGCAAGAATCGTAATGCGCAGTGTCTCTTTTCTGATACTGTTTATTGCAGTGGTGCTACTGAATGTGCTATCCAAGAGTAATGCGTGCAGTGAACGATGTGACATTCTCATCACAAGCTATAGTTCTCCTCTCTTAGACGAGCGAACGGTCCAAAACTCTACGTCTCATCATTTGGTTTCACCTGAAAGTAGTTGTTTCTGGATTTCTTTCTCTTTTAGGTGTTCGTAAGGAAATAAGTAAGAAAGACACGGAGGAACAGAGCTCAGAAGCTTTTGATTCTCTGCGGTCTCTTTTGCGCTCGATCGCTGTAAACAGCACTGTAATGACGTCGTTTACTGACTATGGCTATCTCAAACTATTTTACGTATTTTACAACATCAGTCATCTTGAACGTTACCCCAACTTTTTTGTGACTGTAATCGACATGAAATCGTACATTGTATTTACTGTGATCGGTTTACCATGTAGGATGTAAAGAGCCGGGGTATACCTGTGTATTACTACAAACCTATCGGTCTAAATGCAGAAATGACACAGCGAGGATCGCTTATCATGACAAAGGAGTTCCAGAAGAAAGTGGTGAACAAGTTGGATTTCATCAACACTTTGCTCTCCTATGGCTATCGTGTTTTGTTTATGGACTGTGATCTGATTCTCTTTCGCGACCCGTGGCCTGTTTTGAGCAGTCATTTCGATGATGGTTTCGATATGGTAACTCAGCAGGATGAAACAATAAACAGCGGATTCATGCTCTTATTCCCCACCAGCAGTACGAGAGGACTGGTCCATAGCGCTTCCCGCCATATGAAAGTGGCGGGAGAATTGGATCAAGAATCTCTCATTTTTTGTCTTCGCTACTTTCCCCATTTGAAATATCACTTGCTCCCGCTCGCCCAGTTTAGCAGTGGTCGCTATTATGCTCTGCACCACCAGTTTTATTGGGATCAAGTTTCCTCCGAGCAGATCATGATGCACAACAACTGGATCATCGGGACGAAGAACAAGATGTACCGATGGCGCGAACTCCGAATTTACACAGAAGACCAAGACGAATACTATTCTTCGCAATCGAGGAATTATGTGATGATTGATGCTCCTGACGAGAGAATCGCAAGAGTCGAGTATTTGATGCAAGCAGCGGTGTTGAGTCGTCTGTTGGAGCGTGTTTTTCTGTTGCCCACTTTTCCTTGTCCTGCTGGGTTTTTTGTGGAGCGCTGCAATTTGTGTCGGAACGACGTGCTCTGTTTTGAGAAGTTCCAGAGGATCATCGGGAACGATTATCGAACTTTTGTAGGAGTGTCGGCTTCTTTTCATAGTAGGAATTTCGGAGCAATCCGTTGACTCCGGAAGATGTTCGGCAAGCGATTCAGAATGGTACTACTTTTGATGTCGTCACTTCGACTACAGAAGAACCAGATTCGATTTTGCTGTCCCCTCCTTTTACTAGACAAGCTATTCAGAGAGCGTTTGCTAATTATTCCTCTACTCGTGTTTTAAAGCTTTCCAACCTTCCTGCCAAGTTTCCAAAGAAAATGATGAAGTGTGGGTTTTTGTTAACAAACAATTCACTTCTTGTAAGCAATAGCTTCAATTTCAACACCGACATCCTTAGGAAGACGAGCTACCTCAACGCATGAACGAGCAGGATAAGGAGCATTAAACTCGTCAAAGAACTTTCCATAAACAGCATTCACTTTAGCAAAGTCGTTCATATCCTTCACAAAAACAGTAGTCTTTACGATATCACTGACTTGGAATCCAGCAGCCTCCACGACAGCCTTGACGTTCATCAGACTCTGGCGGGCCTGGACTTCAATGTTATCCGAGAAAGTTCCGGTCACAGGATCCAATGGGATCTGACCAGAGGTAATCACCATATTCCCAAGCTGCACACCTTGAGAGTAAGGGCCAATAGCAGCAGGAGCTTTGTCGGTCTTAAGAATAGTACTCATATTGATATGATTGAAGAAAATATGATCTTGTAAAAAGTGGAAAAGTGGAAAACGACCAGTGATTATTGATTACGAATGTGTCCAACAAGAATAAACTATTTTGTACTTATTTCAAAATCGTTAAAACACTCGTTGATAATATTTGTCGTGTTCAGCATTAATCGGTACGGTTTTCCTTTACGCATCAGTGCTTGGTACCGCCGTCCCTCTTCTCGAACAAAGCTCATAAAACTGTGTCGATGAAGCACGATCCGATTGTCGTCGGTGTGGGTGACATTGATGTGAGGCTCCAGGTTGTTCAGTACGCTCAGGATAATCTTGTTGTTGCGTTCTCCCTTCTCGACATCCATTCCCGCATTTCCCATGATGTTCACGTCGTGGTACATCACGTTCTCAAGCTGTCGTTCTCCGTAGGCTTTAACAAATGCGTACAGAAATTGGTGTTAAGTGCCCATTTCACTCAATTAGGATATGCTGTAGATTGCGAAGAACGTGGTGCCTTCGGAGTACTTCCAGAGCAGCAGGCGGAAGGGCTGCGTTTTGTAGTTAGGAAGCAGCGTACAGTCGATGCTGTCCTTGATCAGCTGCATCCCCTTCTCGAACTGTTCTGTGAATAGGAAGTAGCGGCAGACCTCTCGAATCATCGACGACTATTCATCAGAGAGAAGCAGTTTACTACATTGTATTGCACGCCCTGCTGCGTCGCATTGCCCATGATGATCTGGAAGAACTTTGTGTCTTTCTGCATCGCACAGTACCACAGAAGCAGCTTGTAAGTCAGATCATCTGGAGCCGTTTTCCCGAGTCGCTGCGTCATTTTGTACAAATAAAACACTGCAAAACGATCGTTCTGCTTAACAAACCACAATAACAACGCGTTTATCGCCGTTTTGCGCAGATACAAGTGGATGAACCGCTCATTCAGCTCCTGCAGCGTCTCTTCCGAGAACACCTTATCAAAATTGACATAGAATAACTCGCTGTCGAACAGATCGATCGTCCCGAACAGGTGTTCAGGAAACTGGGAAGAGAGTTCCTGCGAAATCATCTCCACCAGATTGTCTCCGTTCTGCACATCCTTCAGAATGACGTGTGCATACTGCTGTTTGTTTGTTTTTAGCAACAAATCAATTAACATGGTGCATGTAATCCCGTCTGGCTTCACGCCAGACAGTTTCATGATCTGATACAGCTGCAGAGCTCTCTCCCAGCTCTCGCTTTTGTTGTATCCATTGATGAGTATATTGTAAGTCCACACGGTGGGCTGTAAACCCTTCTGTCGAATCACTTCGAACAGTTTTTCCGCCTCTTCGAACGATTTGGATTTCACGAAACAGTGCATCAACATCTCGTAATCGACTACCTTGGGGGCGTAGCCCTCAGCCAGTAAAAGCTTCCACAGCATCATGGCTGTTTTACTGGAGTTCTCGCAGAGACTACAAGTGCGAATAGCCAGCTTGTAGTCGTCGCTGCTCACATGCACCGACTTTTCGCGCATCTTCAGGACTACTTCGCAGGACATCTCGTAACTTCGATACTCGAAGAGGATGCGCAGCATCTGGGAATAACTAGATGGGAGGAGGGGAGCGGAAGTACATGTAGTGGTCCCACTTGTAGGTGTTGATCATCACGTGAAAGAGAGAGAGAACATCCTTGTAGGACACACGCTCATCTCGATAGATGAGTTGCTTGAACATATCGAAGGCAGCGCGCAGCTCTTCTTTTGTAGCATCTTCTTTCAACGTTATGCGGCGAACAAATCTTTGCATGATGAAAACGCCCTAAACCAACTCTTTTCGTTCCAACCCATTCTCCATATCGAGCTCATGCAATTTCTTTGTGAACTGTGGATTTAAAGCAGACGCAGTCAACGAGTCTCCACTATTCCCTGCTCCTGAAGCAAAAGCACGAATCAAACTGACAGAAGGTTTCGAAACTATGAGTTGAGACGAGTTACCTCAACAAACGAAGAAAAGAGTTTATCGAACGTCTCGGTAGCAAAGAACGTAATGGCTGATGACCAGGGTGCACGAAGACACGTTCAGCCAAGCGAATACCGTTCTTCAGCGAGAACATTACAATTCTGTGTTCTATCAAACATTTACTGTTCCCTATAATTTGGGCATCGCTCTACCCTTGTGACTACTGTCGACGCGTAAGAATGGTAACACTGTAGGCGTTAAGATAAGATAGACAATATCTCTGAATAATCAAAAATAACTGAACGTGCCATCATATTCATCTTATTCAAGATGCTTAGTTGGACAACAGTATTAGTGATTGTGCTATTGTTAATTGCTCTAGTCGGTGGTTCTGAAACGGTTTCTAGACTGTATGGTGGACAGTCAGGGGGATTCCGGGCCTCTTGGAGAACTCCTGAAGAAGTGTCCTGTCGATATTAACGCGTATGATACTTCTGGTTTCACTCTTTTGCATCATGCCGCTAGACTGGGTTATGACGACTGTATATATGTTCTTTTTCAATGCGGTGCAAATCTCGACCAGCTTACCATGGTAGGTAGCGAGAAACTATCTTCATTCTAGAATAACGAGAGCGTAGAAACTGTCGCATCTGAAGCTGGATTTTCAAATACTGCAGCGTTTGTAAAGTCATTGTCTGAGGAGAGAATTGTAAAGAGTGTGTGCCTGCGGTAATCGCGTAGGCTTTCCTTGCCGCCATTCAAAACCACAATATCGAATATATAAAAGCCAACGTTAAAAATGCCGATTGTAAATTCTACCGAACGGGGAATGGTTTGTTCCCTCTTCACTATGCTTGTAACATTGCCGCTTACGGTGTTCCCTCGATCCCTTCCTCACCTCTAGATGTCGTGAACGAGCTGCTCTCCGCAGGCTTTGACCCCAATCAGCCGGACATCTTCGGTCGCACTCCTCTGCACTGGGCAGCTCTCATGCTCGACTGGGAGTTGTTTTCGATGTTGGTGGCGAAGGGTGCCGATCTCCACGCTCGTTCTCTGGTAGCAAAACAGCGAGTCGATGAGTCCTAGACGGGAAAAACCCCTCTCTGTCTCTGCTTTCCCTTTCTGAAGGAGAATCTCTCGCCAGACCTCTCTTCGCTCTTCGACGAGGTACCTCTTCCCGACCTCTCCTCACTAGGCTTTCTTCGACGCCATCCAGCGACTCGATCTCGAGTCCTGCGAGAGCTACGTCGACTCGAGGCCCTCCTCCTACCTCCAGCAACTCACCGACGAGGAGGGCAACTCGCCGCTGCATGTGGCGGTCAGAGACAGGGGGGATCTCGTCGCCATCGACCTCTCTCTCCAGGTGCAGATCGTTCGTCTCCTCGTGCAGCACGCTCTCGACCCACTTCTCACCAATCAGCAGGGAGTTTCAGCCTGGGAATTGGCGCAGCGTAATCACAACCTGGAGATCCGGCAAGCGTTGGAGACAGTCGTGGCGCAGAGCTTCGAACCCGGGACCACTCCGGAGGCTGCGAACGAGCCTGTGGTCGCTGCGGAGGAGGAGGAGAGGGGCAACGAGGGGGACGATTGCCAGCTGTGGCCGTCGTCCACGGTGCACGAACTGCTGAGCGCGTACGGCCTTCAGGAGTACCAGGAACTCTTCGACTCGGAGGTGAGGGAAGCGAGAGGGGATGATGTGCAGGGCTTCTATTATTGCCACGATCTGTACTCGCTGAGCGAAGAGGACTTCAAGAGCATGGGAGTGAAGTTCGGACATCGCAAGAGGCTGGTGGAGTTGCTGCGAAACACGGATTGTTTGACACAGTTTTTGGAAAGAATCGAGTTGGTTGATCATGCGCAGCGATTCCGAAATCTGGGCTTCGAGTCGATCTGGAGCATCTTGGGAGTGAAGGAGGAGTACAGAGAGAAGATGGAGCTCACAGAGGAGGAGATGCAGAGGTGGCTAGCAGAGAAGGAGAGAATGGTAGGGGTGAAGAGAGGTGCTGATCGCTAGGCGGTGCCTCCTGTGCCGGTGGTGCGGAATGACGAGAGCAGCGAAAAGGTCCTGCGGCTCATTTTTAGCGAGAGCGAGACGAAGCGAATCATGGCTGTAGGCGAGGAAAGAGTGGTTAAGGGTAGGATGGTGCCTTGGATACCGTGGATGTTTTACTCTTTATTGACATGAACGCACAAGAGGAGCTGAAGATTCGGTTTGGTGAAGCAGTTGGCATTAGTTATCTTGTCTTTGTAGGTATGGGAGTGGGAACTAACTGACTAGCAAATTAAAGAACAAAGGGCAGCTGATAAAAAATAACCTCTGTTTGTTTAACAAACAACACTAGCAGGCATACTTTTCGGTCCACTGCTTGGCAGTTTCCTCGAATGCAGCACGGTTGTTGCGCACTTCATCGCCGATATCCGGATCCACAGCCATTTCGCAATTTGCATAATTCTGCAGCATTTCGTAGACAGTTGTCATCACTGTGGTTAGATTGTTGACTGCCTTCCAGTTTTCCGCAATTGCCTCATTGCAGAACTTTCCATCATCCTTATCCACAAGAGGGTGATAAATCTTTGTTACAAAATGGACCTACATATTATTGCAGAACACTAACACTACAGAAGGAGCTACAAGGGGATAATTAGTAGGAATTGTAACTTCCAAGTGGAATGCACCTCCATCATAAGGAGTTTCCTCAGGACCCAGAAGTGTAGCATCCACGATATTTGTACCTTCACGAACCTACAAATGACCAAGTTGTTACAACATGACGGTAAGAGTAGCGAAATCCAGAGGATCCTTTTCCAGTTTCTTCAATTCTCTGTTGACCTTATTCATTACTGTTTTTTAGAATTATACTGCTAGATTCGCTATGATCAATCCGATTTCGGGAATACCAGGATTCACAGCTATCTGAGTCATTTAGTAAGATAACATATTCTCTGTAATAACTCTTTGATTTTGGGTCATTCGTCTGTCGAAATATCCCGATCGTGATGGAATTTCTACTAAAGAAGCGATTCCAAAACCCTCATTTGATTCAGAGTACTGTTTTGAAATACTGTTCAGAGTAGCATATGTATCTAGACTGTTTAAGAACCGTTTCATACAGAATCATTTTCATCTCACTCAGCTGCACTCTAGATTTGCTCCCATCTCTGCCTGTATCGTCGTGGGAAGTGGATTCACTTTTAATCAGATAACAAGTAGAAATCTTGCTTGTTGCAGATAAATTGGGATTTGTTGTAGCTCTGTCAGAAAAATGCGACCCTTTGGAAGTATCTATAGCGTTTGTTGGAGTTGAGTTGTACGAGAGAGATAGTGATTGAGTATGTAGACTCTTTGCAGTCGATGATCACTCTGCCATCGTTGTTGCAGCGAATCACACTGTGAGCTTGCTTTCATTCTTTATTCGAAACTTAAAGATTAACGTTTCTACGAAGCTGTTGACTGCTCTCGATCATGTGAATGATTGTCTTTCTCTACATGGGAAATACTGCTGGAACAGTTCTGAAAGGCGTCTGTACTATATCAACAATAAGAACACGGTGAGTTGTGGCACCAACCAAACAGAGGCAGAAGCATCGTTTCTCTGCTATTCCAGTTCTTTAGGTGTTGTTCGTGTGTCGTTGGACAACCAGTCACTTTATTCCAAATCTACGAAGCTTTTTTCTGTTCCTTTTCAGATTACTTGGACCTCATTCCTCGATGATCGTTATATGTTACTTGCTTCGATTCAAGACCAGCTCTGTTGGGTAATTGATCTTGCAACATCGGTATCACTTATCGAGAATTCGTCAGTAGACAAAGTATGTCCTTTCTATGCTGCGGATCAACCTTTCTCTGGAACCATGCTACTGGAGAGAAGCAGAGTAGGCTTTTCATCTCGTGCTGAGAATAGCTGCCTTCTCTTCGTTGGAGAAGGTCCAGGAGAAGTGTTCATGTTTGAATTCCAGTCTCTTTTTCCCGCTGATCAGTTAAACAATGCTCATCATCGTATTCGGTTGAACTGCGCCTGTATTACTGCTTTGCTTCTGGTGGAGAACTACCATTTCTATGTATGTGACGAACTAGGGAGTGTCTATACTCTCAGTCTATTCTTGTAATCTGTTTGCTAGAACACTCCACGCACTGCAGTCTAGTGACGCCACCTGCACACTTCACTGTGAGATGCTATCTCAATTGCCATTATTCACCACTTTCCATCAGTTCAAATATGTATTATATCAAACACTCTAGTTACACTTCAACAACTACACCGTTATTCGATCTTGTCGTATTTCTTCCTCCTGACTGTTGCATCATTGCATGTGGATTTCTCTGTTTCATCTGCTGAGGCGGCATATGACTTCCCATAGTCGGTGTGCCGCGCTGCATTGGCATTTGACCTATTCCCATCTGTGGTGTTCTCTGCCTCTCATAGCCTTGCATCATAGCTCCCTACACATTACCAATAGCCCTGAGAACTACTTCCTGCACTTCTCTGCCCATCATGGCGTCTTTACGGGAAATCGAGGAAAGTGGCGGTACAAACAGCTTGGGATTTCTCATCTGCTTCTTCTTAGCTGACAAGTACTTCTGCAGAAGCCGATTGTTACTACGAGTATGCTGCGAAACACTAACATAAAATGCATGAGGGGGTGTTGATGGTATTAGACGTTTCATCCGTTCCATAGAACTTCGAGGAATCTTCTGCTGCTTCAAATTAATTGACTCCTCGAATTCTTCCATCGATGGACGTTTTACCGACTGCGAACTCAACTCGATTACAAACGGAATGAACGGGTATTGACGAATACTTGGTGCCAAAGGCAACTCTTCGACCTTTTCTGTCCATACATCTTCCAAAACAGGTGCTTCCATTAGTTCCTCGTTTCCTGAAGTCTCTTTCAACTCTCCCACATCACCGCTAATTTGTAAATCGTTTTGTATTTCCCGCGGGGATCCTGGCATACACTCCAAGTAATCTCTCAATCCTTCCAGATAGTCGGGACACTGCGATTTTCCTTGTGAAACTGTGCTTGCCGTTTCAGAGTCGTTTCGATTTGCCTCCACTTCCACTTTTTCCATTTCCATGGGAATCAATCGTTGCTTCGTGGACTCTTCTAGAATCCTCTGGCCTTGAGAAAGCGCAGTGTCATACGGAACTACAATGCCATCCTGAGGATGTCTATGGCCTCCCAATAAATGCTGAAATTGGGACGGATCGTTTATGTACATAATTGCGATCGGTAAAGACCGAATTGCCTCCATTCGCTTTGCCAAAAAATCAGCTGGCTTCGGTATTGGAAAGAAACGTACGGAAACTCGACCTCCATGAGTTTTTCCAACAGATTCTAGCGTGGATAGAGAACCGTTTCCATTGAACGATGAAACACTTCGTAGAGTAGAGGAGGCGTGACGGATCATATCTTTAGAAGGATGAACTGGAGTCTCAGGACGCATATACCGTTGAAGACGCTTCAATTTATCAGTCTCATATGTGGCGAATAAGGAATCTCTTTTTTTCAGTTCATTCACTTGGGTCTCATCCATGGGAAGAGTTTCGAAAAGAGAAGACTTGACTTGTTTCGTTCGAACAGAAGAGAATAGTGAATCAATGGGATTCGAACTTGTAGTTTTTTGCTTTGGAGCAGAGTGCATTAAGAAAGGGTAAGAATATGCAAAATAAGGATTCCTCTGCGTAGCTAATGACTGTCTAGGAATCCAAACATATTTCAGATTCGTGGGAATGACTGCATCCACCACTTTTTTGTGTTCAGTTAATTCCTTCCATCTCTGTTGATAAATACCCCTTGTCTTTGTCTTCCACACATTCTCCAACAGAAATACGGAACAAATAAAATACCATCCAGTTCCAAATTGCATTACAAGAGCGCACAACATCTCATCTTCCTTTCTTGTCCATTTCCAGTTCCATCGGATTCGTTGATATATAACTGCAGATATCGACTCCGGACTCGTCTTCTCCTCCTCTTCTCCTTCTCGTATCCGCTTTCGAGTCTTCTTTCGTGACGAGTCCGAAGGATCACTCGATTTATTTACTGACACTGATAGACAGAAAGAATTGGTTAATGCATAACGCTCGGGAATTGCAGTGAATCGATTCTTTTCAAGTGGAGGAATAGCGTATAAGAAACTGTCCATAATATGATCAGGATGTGCATTGTGCTCTTTAACCTCTGCTTGCTCCCACGATAAAAGTGATCTCTCCACTCCACCATATTCACATAATTCTCCTGTGGAAATATCAGATGAAGCAGAGAGAGTAAAAGGATCCAAAGCAAAGGATCCCTGAGGGGGTTTCACACTCCAAGGAGTCACATGATGCCATGTAACTGCAGGGAAAGGACGAATTTGATCATTTTCCGCGGGAATCATAGGATATGTAGGGAAGGAGAACTGTTGCTGGAAAAGCGGAGGATGAAGTAATGCGTCCAATTGCTCCTCAGAAACTGGCGTCACTTCCATTGATGGAGAAAACGGGAACTTCTCGTCAATTGCAAAGCAATAACCCAAGATAGGAACTGCAGAAAAAATGGGTTTTAAGCGAAGAGCTGTTTCCGTTTCTTTTTGGAGCTCCGAATAAGTCTCCATGTCTTGTATACAGTTTGCATTTTCTTGCGAAATACGGACTGATGGGAAACCTATAGTTGATGGTAACTCACAAATAATACTCTCATTACCGCTCCATAAGAAGTCTCGATTTGTAGCATTCTCTTCCCACGTTATCCATAAGTTGGGATCCCAAATTTCACATAACGATGGGCGAAACTCCTTCTTCTCTTTAGGTCTACATGCTACTTTCTGATTATTTCCTACGTTCCTAAAGCAAATAACACCCGGATTGCATCACTGATCGATTTTCTACCGTTTTTGTTCTTTCTTTCACTGAAACTGACACGAGTTTCCAATTCTGAAAACACTTCCTTTACACTTGCTGAAGCATTTCGCTTTGTTCCCAGCATGAATAGAATATTATGGTATAGTTGGTTCCAATATCCAGGCCGAGGTTTCTCCGCTACAATGACCTGTTGTATGATGGGAGAGGGGTAGCATGTAGGCTCGCATTCCTTCGTCTTCTGTGTAAAACGACGTAGACATAGCAAACCAATTGTAGAAGTGGAAGAATGGTTAAATGCCACACATTGAAAATGATCCCAAAATAGATGTGGATTCGAATTTGTGGGATCTCCTACAAGTTGGATAATGTGGAATCCTTGTCGTTGCAGCAAGTTTGATACTGAAACTGCCATTGCTTCACTGTCTACAATCACTAACTGTTTCAGGTGTTTCATTCTACCCTCTCCAACCAAATGTAATACTCGACGAACTCGACTACTTATAACAAGAGGAGTTTCGTGAGTTGAGGACGTAGAAGGAGGCAGAAGTTTCATTAGAAGTTGAGACTGTCTTTCTATTTGGTTCTCTTCGCTGTGTGATAACCATTTATAGCGAAGATCTGATCCTATCAACTTCACACATCTTGTTCTAACACGTGGCCAGCTTAAATTCTGAATTGCAGATAATGACTTCTCTTTAGGTATAATCTCGAATAATGGAGAAGTAAGCGCAGAAGTACGAATCGAATCGAGTGGAGACTTTACATAAACTGTGGGAATCTCACAAGAATAATGGAAATGAAGTCTTCTATGTGGCTCAGCCAATGCCAACAGGATTTCTCGATGTCGTAGACGAAAAGGACAGTAGTTCATGATAGACATAGAAGTGGTTAATACACTCTCATAAGGTGAAGGGTAGATAACAGACCATAACCAACGCGGCCAAGCGACTCTACAAATCATCTCTATCTCTCACATCTACTGGATAGGAGGTATATCACATGACCTTTCCCCCCACGATTCTGCAGGAATCTCCACCTTCGAATGTACCACGAAGAATGCATAAAGAGTTTGAGCAGCCAAAACAGCATCATTATCTGCACTTGCACTATTTGACAGAGTATATGACTTGGAAGGAATAATTTGCTGCATCGCATCAATGAGTCCTAGAGTAAGTTTTCGTTGACAATCCGTTATAGATACAGTTTCCAGTTCAATCGGTAACAGAGACTCTCCACCCTCAGCTAGATCTCTCCCTGATCGATGATAACGAGTCGTATTGTGACTAGAGTTGTCGATCACCGTACAAGTAGCTTGCATGAATAACTCGTGGAACTGGTGAGTTGAATCGGATAGCTGTGACAACAGCAAGCCTTCTAACCAAGATGGCAACCGTTGAGGATTGTCCAACACACAATAATGTGGTGAACATGTGGTTAAGTAATGTCGAGTTAACGAAGTATCTTGTTGGAGAACAGACCCGAACACTAAGCAACTGCTGGTCAACGGCTTGCTTTTATATCGATGCACATGATAGATAATCATGGGAGAATGAAGCTCTTTATCGTAGGAATGATGAGGAAGACGCAGCGACAAAAGAAACTCTACCATTCCGGAAATACTATGGATTTTTGGAATATGGAAATACTACTTTTCTGGTATCAACATAAAACTCTCGTCAGTTTTCCCCAATTCTCCCAATAACTGAATTATACACGATTCCAAAACGAAACTTCCTTCAAGGCAACTTATCACACAGTCAAGTTTGTGAGATGCACAATATGCCAGATATGGAACGAGTTTCGCCGGCTTCTGAGAATACAATTCCAAAATCGGAGGAGAGACGGAGGGTGGAGAGGGAAACTGATTTTCGCGGTTATACACCGATTTGATGTAGCGAGGAGCATCAGAGGATGTTTGAATAACCGCGGGAGAACGAGTGGATTCGATACGTGCATCATGAACATGCTGCCAAAAATCGGTCACCATTCCCGCGATTATCCGACTGATTTCTCTATGTCGATTGATATCTTGCAACTCCTCTTGCTTCTTCAACTCTTCCTGCTCTTTTGATTCGTCCTCCGCTTCAGAAGGAAGAATATTGGTCGATGTGTCAACATGCATTGATCGACGCGGTTCAATATATCGATAGAAGAAAGCTTGGGCCTCGTGGGCCAATATATAGGCAACTTGAATCTTCCATTTCCGTTCCTCGAGGAAATCATTCGCGATCAAAATCGACTCTTCCAAAAAGTAATCGTAATGACATTTTCGACGAATCGGATTTGGATAAAGTGGAAACGATGACATAGAATCGTCTCGGAGCTTGTTGTACTCCTTAAGAAGAGAATCTCGTTTCACTTTCAGTTTGTTTATGTAGGAAGATAAATAGCGAGAACAAGTCACGCGGATTAATTTTGAGTGCAATTGGCGGTAAGAAGGAGTTTGAGACACTTTGTGCGACGACGACTGATTTTGCTGGGACTGAGAAGATGAGCCCCTATCTCGTGTACCGCTTAAACGAATACTAATCGTGAAAGGACGACTTCCTTGCGAAGCCACTAGATTTGGAGCCTCTTCAGAACTTTGAGCACTCTACAATAAAAATCGTTAAACTTGACTCATACACGATCCTTTAATCGGGACAGTGCCATAGATGCATATTCTTTGTACATTTCTCTCTCATTCTCCTTTTTAAACCGTTCACATAAGCTAGAACGTTATACAGATCAAGTTTCACTCCTACTCCAGAAAACGCGATATCTCTTGGTTATCAGAGAGTCTTTTTGGAATCGGAGTGGTTTCTATCTCCATATGCTCTCTAGAGTCCAAGTCTATTGAAATAATTGCTCATAAAAGAGATATACAGTGGTTTGTTAATACCATGATAATCAAGAACCCTTTCTTTTCAATTTAAACTCAAATCAGTGGTGCAAACAAACAAGAAGAAACGCAAAAATGAAAAAAACGCAACTATTGTGGATTACACTGCGAATCGTCATCAAGACCTAGGTCAGCAATCTTAGATCTCTTCGTTGGAGACTGCATTTTCACTGTAGACTCTGCTGTACGTCTCTTGATCTCCTTTGGCACCCGATCCCTTCCTGGTGAAACTGGCCGTTGATTTCGTGCAGCTTGACGCAATTCAAAGATCTGCTTTTGCAACTCATCATTTTTCACAAGTAGACGCAAATTCTCGCTCTCTAAAAACTTCTTTGAACTTCCGTAAGTGCTAATCGTAGAATCTTGAGCTTCCTTCAAATCACTCTCCAGTTCGTCAATCTTCAGGTTTTTCTCTTCCACCAGCTGAGTCGATTCTTCCAACTGGCTCTTTAATTCTACTTAACATTTCCCTCCAAATCTTACCCGAGATTTCGCTGTTTAACGCACTCAGCTTTCGATGCAACTCTCCCGACTCCTTCCTTAATCCCTGGTTTTCCTCTTTCAACGCTTCCTTGGTGGCCAGCAGCTGTCTGACCTTTTCCTTCACATCTTCACCAAGTTTGTTCTTCTCAAGATGGACGATTCTCTTTTTCGCTGCAGCGTACTTGCGTCTCATCATCTCGTTTTCCTGAAGCAGCTGATCCTTCTGTTCGTTCACCTGTTTCACCGTGTCTCGCATTGCTTTGAACTCTGCGTATTTCGACTGGATGGTTTGTCTCAAACGACTCACGCGATCTTCCGATTCTTTCAGAGCTGATTCGAGTCTTTGCTTCTCGGAAGAGTCGATGGGAGGTGAAACAACGTCCTCTTCTGCGTCAGTCATACTTTCATCCATGGAACTCGATGTGTCAAGAAGCTGAGGGGAAGGATGATCCTCAGTGTGCTTTGCTGAAGGAAGATCAATTTGCTCATCAACATTTGTATTCATAGAGTCATCCACATGTGCATTAGGAGTGATGAAAGCTCCAGAAGAAGTGTGGAGATCAGGTGTATCATCATGAAGAGCTTTCTGTACATCATCCTGCTTATTATGATGAGATTCTGACAACTGTGAAGATGACAGATCGATCACTTTTCCAGAAAACGACTTCTTTTCTGCCGATAGATTGCTTACTGCTTTCTTTTCACTCTTCTCTATTTCTGCAAGCTGGTTGTGCAGCTCACTCAATTCCTTCTGTTTTCCATCCATTTCCTCCATCAGAGAATACATCTTGGTTTCTAGTTCCATCAAGCGCGACTGCAGGAAGAGGGACTCGCTCGTTTTACTCTCTAGTTCCTTCTTCATCTCTTCATTCTCTTCTTGCCGCCTTCGTAGACTTTCCACAAGCATTTCCTGTTGCATTTCTGCTTCTTCCTCCATCTTTTGATACTCTTTCTTTTGTTTCACCAGTGTATCTCGTAGCTGATTCACATCATCATCACTGAATAGCATGCATGCCTGCAGTTCATCGATTTGCACGTCACTAGACTCTATAACAGCCTGCAATGACCGCAATTCCACTCGCATCTGCTGGATGTACTGAGTAGCATGTTGTAGCTTCTTATTGCTTTCCTCTAACGATTGCTGCAGTGATGATTTGGCAGATGATAAGTCAGATAAATGACGAGAGTACTCCTTTTCATTTGATTCCAATGATTTCTGAAGTGATTGAACCTCTGACTTCCACTGTTGCATGAGGTGATTCTCCTTCTGTTCGGATAAGTTGCACTGCATTTGAAGTGCTTTCTGAATTTCGTCCTGTTTAGATAGAACTGACTTCAACTCATCAATCGTTTTTGTACCTTCTTCATTTACCTTCTTCAACTCATTGATCGTTTTTGCATTCATTTCATTCACTCTCTTCAAATCATCAATAACTTTCACATTTTCCTCACTTGCTTTCTTCAACTCTTCCATCTCAATCATACAACTTCTATGTAATTCTTCAAGATCTTCCTTCTCCTTTTTCACATTTGCTAACGAACCAGTCATCGTCTCAATCTGCGATTTCAATGCTACAACACTCTTCTGTTTCTCTTCCAACTCACGCTCATCCATAGCAAGTTGTTCCTTCATCTTTTCCAGCTGCTCCGTCGACTGCAAAGCTCGTTCCTCCATCGTCTTCTCCAGCAACATATTCCTCTCTTTTCTCTTTTCCATTTCGCTAATCAAATTCTCCACGCACACCAACGCTTCCTGTGAAATCTCTTTCAATCCATCGATCTCTGCACTCAGTTTCTCCTTTTCTTTGATCAGTTCCTCACGATCATGGACATGAGACTCACAAATGCGACGCAAATCGGCACAATCTTTCTGTAACCCATTTACAGCCCCCTCCAATCTATTTTGTGCTTCCAATGCCTTCTCCTTCTCATCAATCAGTACATTCTTCTCCACAGCGAACTGGTCTCGTTCGTTTTCCACACGCTGGAAGTCCTGGAGCAACTGTTGATGTTCACTCTGCAGATTTTTCAGTTCTGGAACAAGTTTCACCAGCTCAGAAGATAGTTTCGAGTTTTCTGCTTCCAGCATCTCTTTCTGTGCGCTTAAATCATGCATTCTATCTTCCAATTGATTCACTCGTTGCATAGACTCGATTTCTTCCTCTTCCAGCACTTGTTTCGCCTTTCGCAGTGATGTCATCTCATCCATGATCCCTTTCATCGTCTCAGCAATGTCCATCACAGTATTCTCATGTATCATGCTCTCGCTCATTAGTGTCGATGACTCGGTTATTGCAGAAATCGAAGAAGTCGATAACCGTTTCGCTTCTACCATCCACTCCAAATCACGACGTCGTAATGAATCCAATTCTTCTCTACGCTTCATATACCCTTCATCGCCCACTGTGCCTTCTGCAACATTGCTGTCAGATCGAAGTGTTGCTGCTGAAGAGTCATCGATTCGTTCTCGATAGTTTTCTTCTCTTGCTCTGTCTTTTCTAAACGATTCAGCACTTCGCTCAGCTTGCTCTGTAGGTCGTTCTCACGAGCACGTGACATCACCAACTCTGCCTCCATGTTTGACTTCTCAGTACTCTGTTGCTGCAGCAATACTTCCTTATTCCGCATATCTCGACTCAAGTCTTCTAATTTTGACTGTACTTCAGTCAATTCTTTATCTTTTTTCTTTTTCTCCATTTCTTCCCGTTCTTCGTCATCCCCTGTTTCTTCTTCATGCAGTTGCTTCTTCAGTGCTTCAATTTCTCGTCTTAGCTTTCGAATCAACGACTTATCATCCAACATCTCATTCACTTTGGCAGACGTGTGAACATTCTTTGCACTCTGAGCAAACTTCAAGGTGCTGCTCGTCTCTGCCTATTCCTTATCTCATCTGCATACACAAACGATAAAAGAGGAAGCAGGAGTGACGCAAGCAATAATTGCAGTACGCGAATTCCCATCTAGAGATGTCTGCAACAGTCGAGTCAGTTTGCTATCTCTAAAACTAACGTGACTGTTATCAGTTCGAGTAGCTAACGTTTGAATCACACGAGACAGCACGGAGAGACTCAGATTAATCTTTCCTGCCTCAGAGAGACGATCGTCTTGTGCTCCTGTATGCTTTACACTCTCAGAACCAGCCAAATCCACCAGGGATAACTGACCCACCAGCACACCGTTGGGGTCATCTGGATGCTCGAGAAAGTCAGGGCGCAGACGACTTTCACAGACAAGTTTGAAGATCGTGTGAGAACGAGATGACTGCTGGTTCATGTTCGTCACGCCTACATGGCGATTTTTGTCCCCACGATGAAGCAGCTACAGTGAACAGCAACAAATGACATCACTCCCAAAACATCGTCGTAGCTGTGAATCAGCTCTTCTTTTGAATCCACATAAACTCCACGCTCGTAGCTCTCGTGGATACGAAGCTTGGTCGCGTTTGGATTGAGGAGGTCACGGACATCCTCCTTGTAGATCTCGACATACGAACCTCGAAGGATGAACTCCCGAGTTGGACTGTTTGCCATATAGTCAAAGATATCCTTCGTCGCGAGATAGATCAAACCAGGGCTGTTTTCATCGCCATGCATCGTGTATGTCTTTCCTGAAGATGTTTGACCATAGGCGAAAATAGTTCCTAACAAAAATCCTTTCTTTCAGTACACTACCATTCATTCCATGCATAAATGAATCGACAATACGTTTACCCACTCCTTCGTATACAACTGAAGTCGAAGCATCGGGACCGAATACACGGTCTACCTTATCATACCCACAAGAATGGAAAACCATATGTGTATATAGAATTGGGAATCGCTGACCCATGTTCATCCAATTGATTAATGCAATTCACTTCTGTGCTACACCTCCAGCACACAGTGTCTCCTTGATTTAACTATCCATTAATCTCTCTTCATTCACAAACTCACCTCACGGGCATTCATCGGTCTCATCCTCACGGCAACCGCAATATGCTCCTGTGGTGACTCACTCATTACTACGAAAGAGTTGCTAACTCTTGTCAAGAATGAGAAAATACCACTTTTCTGTGATGCAAAAAAGCGACGTATTTCTGGAATTAGGGTTGAATTATACTTATCGACGATGCTTCGAAACGATTTTTTTATGTTCCAAAACGTAGGAAGAGTCGCTAGGAGTTTTCGTCGTCGAACGATCCCTGTAACACTACGATGTGTAAGTAGTTTTAGTGGGAAAATCCCACAGAGACACTTACCATGGTATTATCTTTCTGTAGCGAAGAGTCCTACAAATCTGCTCTCCTCCGTTTGTGTTTGCATCACTCTCTTATAGGATAAGGACCAGTTTACCCGCTTTATACATGATAGCAGTGGTAAATTTTCTGATGACAAGGAGTTAGCTCAAAAGCATGAATCACAAAAGATCGCTTATTGGAGTCTTGGGG
>JZRO01000232.1:0-25058 GCA_000963465.1 Blastocystis sp. subtype 9
GAAGAATTGATCATTGGAAATAACTGCTTTGAGAATGTGAATCTATTCAAAATTGATGGATTGAATCATTTAAAATCAGTCAAGATTGGAAAGAGATCATTCACTCAATTAAAAAGTATCAATGAATGGAATTGGAGAAAAGTAAACAATACGAATCGATCATTCCATATATCAAATTGTAATGAATTGGAATCAATTGAAATCGGATCATTTAGTTTTAGTGATTATGGAGGTGGATTTGAATTGGTTAATCTTCCTGAATTATCAATAATCAGAATTGATTCACATAATTTCTATTGTTCTTCATTTGTGATAAAAGGTAAAATAGATGTAGTTATTGCTGATGAATAGATCTTCCACATTTGAATTCTATTGAATTAGGTGATGAGGCATTCTGTCAATCCTTATCAACAGTGATATCAAGTATTTGAATAATTTGAATGAATAGATAATAGATCTTCCACATTTGAAATCCATCAAACTTAGTGGATTATCTCTTCGTGGAAGATGGGATGATTTATCTTGTTCATTAGTAATGGAAAGTAATATTGATAAGAATAAATTGACTTTTAGATCTTCCTAATCTAACATCCATTACTTCTAGAGGAAATAGTTTCTTATATCCTCGTTCAGTAACTCTTTCTAGTTTGATATTGAATGATTGAATCATGGACAGATATTCCTAATCTACAAACAGTTAATCTTTTTGATTCATTCAGATATGTCGAATCCAAATCAATCACTAGTATTTGTATGAATAGGAATGAATGAATAGATGTTTCTCATATTTTTGCTAGTTTAGTGTAAAGTCTGCAGCCTCTATCAAAGTTGAGAGTTCGTTTTTAGTGCAAGCAGCCAGAATAAATCATTTATCTATTATAATTTTCATTTTATCAATGTATTATGTTTTAAATTATTTCGCTTGGAAGGATACCTTATATTTGATACATAATAATGTTTTAATACTAGTTATAGTAGATACTCTTTTATAATTGATATAGTTATTTGCATCTGATAAGGAGTTGTGTTGAATGGATTGGATTACTATTTTATGTAATATGCTTTCGAAAAGAGTAGAATGAGCTTCATCCTAGCAGTTCGATATCGATGAAATTGCATTTAATGAGGTAATGCGATATTTTTGGAATTACTCCATCTTTGACCCTGTACATATTTCTATCTTACACTCTTGTGATATGTGAGATATTTTGATTATTGATGGCTGGATAATACTATATACAATATTAAATTCGATAAGTGTAAGAATGATTTGACCATCAATTTGTACATTACTAATTGAAACGAAGCTTCTCTCTGAATGTAGCAAATAAAAATACGAATAATAAGGGTCAAACTACTTGTTCAGTAATTCTAAGGATTCATTAGTGTCGATATGAGATTACACTGTAATCTCTTGCAGGAAGTCCTATTCACTCACCCCCTCTATTTCTGTCACACACAGATTATTTGAGAAACTACATTATCTAGATCAGTATAATTCATTATTCGTTTAGCTCAGTATCACTAGAATATGAATCGCAAGTTTGATTCGAATGAACAGTAAAATCTGTCAGCAAGCATATTTCCTACTATTCCACCATAACTGAGAATCTGTAGAATTTTAATGTTGTAGGAGATCTATTTATCTTGCTTCATTTGGAGTACTACCACTTCACCTAGTAATTCTTCAGCAGGAGGAAACTGAAGGAGTTGTAAATCTATTCATTTATCTCAGATATCATTCTCAAACGCTCCTTTTCTCGATAATAACATAGTGAATCACTATCAAACACCAACATCACTCTGAATAGAACAAACACATCCTAAACCTTTACTTTGACTTTCTCTTTCCATCTCCTTTCTTTGGAGGACCTTTTCCCTGAAAACGACGCCTCAAAGCCTTCTTTTCCCAATAATCGTCGATATCCGTCTTGTACGTAGCTGCCACACGACCGTTTACAATTCGCCTAGGCTTGTAGTGACGATAGTAGAACAATTCCTCTTCATCAACCAATTCCCCAGCTTTCTTCTTTGCAAAAATATCGGTAGTCAGCTCTGTATAACGCAGCCATTGATACGGAGTATATCCATTGAGAATCAGGTCATCAGTAGGATATGTGAGTGGAGCCCTCAATATCTCCTGAATCGATCTTGGGTTTGTAACTTCCAATGGTCTGCCTGTAGGTTTCTTTGAGAACACCTTCAGACCCGTTGAGACTAGAGAATTTGCTGGAAGATTACCGAATAGAACTCTACTAACCTCTTGCAACTGCCTCGGAATGATAACCTTCTGCATTTCTGAGTTTCGACTTATCGCATACCTCAAATTGTGGGATCCCCTGTTTTGAACAAACACTCTATTCACCCGTTTTATCCTTCACAATTTTCTTCTGCACTTGTAAAACGCTGGAGTCAATCTCATATCCATCCATAGACTTGATCGCCTTGTCAGCAGCCTCCACTGTGTCAAAACTCACGAAGCCGAACCCTCTGCTTTTCCCAGTTTTTCGATCTACGTAAATCTTTATGGAAAGGATGTTTCCAAACGAATCAAACAGATCATGCAAATCCTTTTCGGTAAAATGCAGAGGAATACCATAGATGAACAGATTGGCTCCTACAGGACCTATTATGAAGCAAGCAAAACACATCGACCTTCCATCTGTGGCTTCAAGTTTTCTAGAAAGCGCTTGGACCGAGACGGTTTTTTCTTTTCCGTTTGCGCTTTATTTTCGTCGCTAGGCGGAGGAGACGACTGAATCACATCATCATCATGCTTCGTCAAATCTGCATTTCCCATCTGTGAACGCTCTGCAGCGGAGTCAGAAGACACCACAGAGTCCGAGGGAACACGAAACCGTCGTCGCGAGAAGGACATCCAATCATCGGCTGATTGCACAGGCGAGTCGGAACGTCGCACAGATCGCAATCCAGTCTGAGGGAGAGGAGACACCGAGCGAATAAAGGCAGGATCATGTGCAGAAGACGGTTTGTTGGGTAATATCGAAGTGTACAGTGATTGGCTTGATAATGAAGGAGGCGTTTCTTCGAGGATAGGTTCTGCCGAGAACATGCGTGGAGCGGAGTGGAGAGTGGAGTGATGGGAGGACTGGGATGCAAGAATGGCCGAGATGGATTCGGTGAGCATGGACTGAAACGTGTCACTTAGAAAGGCAGAGGGATGAGCCAGTGCATCACGACTCACAGGCTGCGATTTCGTTAAGCCCATCATGTGATCCAAAGGTTCGTTTTCGATGATGATGCGAGGGAGGTGTGTCAGAATGGCAGGGTGAGAAAGAGAGTCCGACTTGACTTCAGGCGAAGATCGAGCGGGGGACTAGTGGGGATTCGATAGAGGAAACTACGGGGAAAGAATGGGGAATGGAAGTGGAGGAAGGACGAGGAAGCGAAGATGATTGACAGTTTTCATGCTTCGATTTCTGGTGCGAATTTCGTGCATAGGAAATAAAGAGGCACTGGGGATGCTAGAATAGTCATGAAAGCAAGGAAATGTACATTACCAAGACGAACTTTACCACTCAATTGACTGATCAGACTGTCTGCAATTTTACAATTGTCCACCATGACAAAAGCACAACCTACAATCAATCTCTTGCTGCAAAACAAACCTTTTGAATCATTTGTAGATGGATCACGAATAAAATATAAACTACGAATAGGAGCATATTTGGAGAGAAAGCTAGTTACATCTTCTTGACTCATTCCCTTTGGAATGTGTCCCACGAAGAGTTTACAAGTTGAATCACTATTATTGCGATGATACTGATTTACACTGCGACTCATACCGGCACACAAATTATTCTAAACTGACAGAAGGGAAAGAAGATCTACCTTCAGTACACAAAAATATACCCTTTTGGTCTAAAGTAACTGTTCCAGTTTCTATAAGAGAAGTGGAGCAAATCGAAAGAAATGTAAATAGTATGATGAATCCAGTTCTTTTCTGCTCCAATGGAATTCGAAATTCAGTTCCGAAGTAGTATAGTGGTTTAGTATTTCCGCCTGTCACGCGGACGACCGGGGTTCGATTCCCCGCTTCGGAGATTTTTCTTTTTCACACACCAGACATTTAGTGTCATGGATGATAAGAGAGCTAAGATGAATTCCCATGATGTCCCGAGTGAAAATGAAAAGCTCCTGCACTTAGATGTTGGGGATTTTGTGAATATTGTGGCTCAACGTGAATATTTTACCACCTCCTTGATTTTGGAAAAGCAGGGCTATTCACTTTTTGAATTGAGTGATACTGTTATTTGCCAGGCCTTTTATGTTAACGGTATACTTGATGGAGAGCTGTATGTAGCGGACATCGACTCCTGCACATTACTTGCTGGATATGTTGTATCGAAAGGAGTTGTGCAGTCACGGATTAACCTGGACTTAGTAGATGACGTGATTGACATATCAGATCATGGTTCTCGTTGGGAAGGTGAAGTCTGTCGTGATACTCGTGAAATATGTGGTTGGGGCTCTGCTTATAATGAAGAGGGCCTACTGAGTTATGTCGGGTTTTCCATTCATGGAGTTTACTCGCTCTTTGGTTCGATCTACACAGGGGACATTTCAGTGCCGGAATACGTGGGTATGATCGTGAATGGCCTTCCTTTTGGTCACGGAAGGAAGATTGGTCGTTCTGGCGATGTGATAAGTGACACAGTGCTCATCAACGATAGCAGAGAAATGACGACTGTGACTGTTCCGCCACTCGTGGATAGCTCCTTTATGCTCTCATCGGAGTTGGAGGTGCTTTCTGTGCGTAACTACTCTTTTGGCCCATTTATGCTTGATTTTTCCTTCTTCTCTAATTTGCGAACTGTTCTGGGATCTTCGAATTCTTTCTTAGATGCTCAAGAAGTTCTGTTTACCAATCTTCCTGCTTTCGAGTCCTTTTCTCTTGTCTTCACCGAAGCTGATTCCGAGGAAGCAGCCTTCTATAACAAGGCGCAGGAGATCTCTGAATGCGACCCTTCTCTCGTGTTTCGCAACTGTCCAAAGTTGGAAACGATTGATATTGGGAATGAGAGCTTTGCAAGTATGAATTTCATTATCACTCGTGGGTTACTTGACTGGAATCTGATGTAGGTTGTCCTTCTCTTCAATCTATTCGAATCGGTGCAGACAACTTTCCCTTTTTACCTTTATTTGAATTGAGAAGTAATGACTGTCGCTAGCTTTTCATTTTAGATCTGCCCCAGCTACGTTCATTTACGTGTGATGAGCAGTCGTTTGATTGTATTTCGTCTTTTGTTCTCTCAAGTATTGCTTTTATTGGGTGGTTTAGTAGATCTTCCTGCTCTGGAAACAATTGTGTTGCTAGAGGATTCGTTTAACGGGGATTTGGACCAGTCTTCAGCAAATCATGTTTTGTTTGAGAGTTGGTATGATCTTGACATGTCATTATAGAATTACCCTCAGTGAAGAACTTTACAATGAATAGTGGTGTTTTTGAGCACGTAGGTCGTTTGGAGTTCAATGATTTTTTCCCTAAAAACATCTCTGTGGATAAGTCGGTTTTTAACTGCTATTTATTGCAAGGAAATATGAATAAAGTGTTGAAAGAAGTCATACAGACAGGGAGTGAATACATTTCTGATGATATCGGAAGCAATTCAGTCATGACAGAAGTTTCCTTCGAATCAGGGATACGTTCGTTGAAGATCGGTACAGGTTGTTATAATTCCATTATATCATTGGATCTAAGTGTTTACTCGGAACTAGAAAGTGTGGAAATTGGTGATTTCTCGTTTCGTAATTGTGTTAGGTTCAAGTGTTCGGGATTGAAGAATTTGCAACGATTAGTAATTGGAGATGGATGCTTCAGTCGTATAGAGTGGTATGGTGGTGAATATGACGAGGATTATGATGATGAGTATGATGAGTATGATGATGACAGTGATATGGATGATGAGAATGAATATGATTATGATGATTCAGAGGAATATGGAATTGATTTTGATGATGTGGAGTTGTTGAATGGCCAATATGAAACAGATGAGGATAGTAGTGCTTCTGATGCTACTCTATTGAATAATCATGATTATATCGAGAATAGTAGTAGTAATAATGAGTACACGGATGATCGTGATGAAGACGAATATAGTAATTCTAATGAGAGTGAATACAGTACTGATGAATATCATGACGAAGACGAATATATTGATTATAATAGGAATGAAGATAGTGGAGATGATAATGATAATGATCGTGATGGAGATGAATATATTGATTACAATAGGAATGAAGACAGTACAGATGATAGTGATGACGACGATGAATATGATAGTGATGAATATGATGATGATTTGTTTGATAGTGATGATAAAGCCACTACACTGTATTACGAACGAAGCAGAATGAAGGAGGAGGATAGTTATTTCATCCTCACTAATTGCAACAATCTAAACACTTTTCTCATTGGTCAACAGTCATTCACTGGTTATGAAAAATGTGTTATTCAAAGTTGGTTTATTCTTTTATCTCCATTCTAGATATTCCAATCCATGAACTTGTTTTCGGATGGGGTTCTTTCCAGTTTACCAGAACTCTCTCTATCTCAGGTATGTCATATAGAACAGTTTGACATAGATTGTAATATTGAGGACCTCCACTTTATGGGAAACTGCTTTGAGTTTGTGGAACAAGTGCTTTTCAGTTCACTACTTCGACTAGAGTTTCTTATTTTTGACGCGTTTTCTCTGTGCGGAAATCCAGATACTGTAGAAGGAAATCGATTAGAATTTTTGAGTGAGATTGTTTTCTCTTTCTGAGACTAGATTTACCTTCTATAGAGGAGATGCGTGGTGTTTCCTCAAATTTGACCTATTTTACACATATATCGATGGTCAGTATGTCTTCGAGTTTTGTATTCATTTGTAGATGTGGGCCTTAAAAATTCTTCTTGGATTTCTCTCCCTTCTCTAGCATTTTCGAAAGTATATGATTTGAACAGTGAGAAATCCGATCCTAAGATTGAGAATTTAATCATAAATGCTTCTCCGTATTTGAATTCAAATTCAAATTCAAATTGTACAGAACTCCATTTACAGGAAAGTAACCTGTCTATTGGACCTGGAGCATTCAATCTCGTTCAATCTTTAGATTTCCAGAATAGAGATAAACTAACTACATTCTCTATAGGATCTTTCAGTTTTAAAAATGTAACATCCTTTGAACTGATTGGATTTCCCTTGCTGGAAACAGTGGATATTGGATCCACCTGTTTCTCCTCGTTTGACACAAAAGAAGATGAGGAATTGATGGGTACCGAAACTCCGTTTCGATTGGTTGACTGTCCTGCATTACTATCGGTGAAGATCGGAGCTATGTCTTTTTGGTCGTTCACTCTGTTTGAAGTGAAAAGTGGAAACGTGGAATTGGGTTCATTTGTAGACTGCTGCAAATTGGAGACGATTTCTCTGCAAGGGGAGAATTTCATTTTTGTGAAGAGCATGGAGGTGGATTGTTGCGATTCATTGTCAACACTGTTGATGGGCCATCAGTGCTTCGAACATTTTGCAAAGGCGAGAATCGCAAACTGCAGCAGTTTGGAGAGTATCACAATTGGCGAAGATTCGTTTGTGGATCCGTTGGATTCCTCGGTGAAGAAACCGTTTTTGTTGGAAAGTGATGATTGATTCGCATTGTTATGTAGATTTACCGAAGTTGAGCGTATTAGTACTCCGGGATGCTATAAATGTGGTTTCGATAATCAGTAGTACTGTACTCCTCTTTTAAGAAGTAGATTGTCCACAAGTCGATATCAATGCTATTTAATATCTCATCTATACTGTTTGTTTCTATCCAGTTATTTCCCTCTTTTCCGCTTTTTTCACAAATCCAAAATGTTTGAGGACCTTGTTAGTAATCTCTTGTCAGATTATCTCGGAGATTATCTGGAGGGTTTAACAAAGGATGATCTCAACATTTCTCTCTGGAACGGTGATTTGAAATTGAAAAATCTTGTATTACCTCTCTTTTGTTTTGTTAATTGTAGAGAGTTAAGAAAGATGCATTAGATGCATTAAATCTACCAATTCAAGTGAAAGATGGTTTTGTGGGGAAATTGACGTTAAAAGTAGATTGATTCATATTATATTGACTGCTAGATTCCATGGAAGAATTTTGGAAAGAAACCAACAGAGGTGTTTTTGGATGATGTGTATTTGATTGCTTGTCCCAAACTAGAATTGGAGTTCGATGCTAGAAAAGAGGAGCAACGTAGAAAGGAAAGTAAACGTGCGCAATTGAAGGCTTTGGAAGAGAGTGAGAAACAACTGGTGGAGGAGATGAAAATGAAGGAAAACAAATCACCTACAGCCAAATTCTTGGCAAAGATTCTTGACAACTTTCAACTCCAGATTAATCGCATTCATCTTCGTCTTGAAGATCACAGTTCTTGCAAATCATGTTCCTTTGTAGCAGGCATCATATTGGAAAAGCTGTATGTTAACTCGGATAATGTTCTTGGAGAGAAGCGTTCCTCGCTGCAAGGAATAATCGACAAAAAACTGGAATTGAAGAAATTGGGCGTTTATTGGGATACTACCAACCCAGTAGATATCAATACAGACACGATCGATTCACTGAAGTCTGGAATGAAGGTCCCTTTTCTGAGTCAAGTCCCGATGAAACTCCAAGACCTTTCACCGCGGGAATTTATCCTTCATCCGATTTCATTAAAACTGCGGATCATTGTGGATATGCGAAAAGTGGAGGATCGTCGTCCTTCCATTGACAATGCGATATCAGCCACATTTCAGGAATTCCATTATTCGAAGGATGTAAAGAATGCCCTTTCTGACAGCTATCGTCACTCGCAGAAAAAAGAAACGGTTTTGGAAAACTGTCGAAAACATTTCAACTCCCATCTAAGTAAAAAATATCCCCAATTATTGGCAACCATGGATTCTAAAAATAGTAGTGAGTTTTTTGATCGCTGCTGGGAAAGACAGCACACAGCTTCGGCAATCGTTCGAATTGATGGGGATCTCGACAGTTTTGCTTTTACATTGAGACATCAACAGTTTGTTACGCTCACTGAATTCATCAGTGGGCTGAGCATCCAATCAGTCCGTGCTTCCTATCGACAGTTTCGTCCGAGTCATGGAGATGTAGAATCATTTCCGCGGGAATGGTGGAGATTTGCGATTCAGTGTGTAATGCAGAATAACCGTAAGAACCGACAACACCGAAGTTGGAGAGAGTTTCAGTCATATAAAGCGCGTCGAGAGGAGTACATTCTGTTATACAAACGGAAACAGGGAATGAAGCCTTCTTTAAAGAAGGACCCCAAAGGACTTGTTCGATTACAGAAGTTGGAGGATTCATTCTCTGTCCAAGAGATTCAAATTTTCCGCCAGCTGGCACTGTCACAGTTAACAGAAGAAACAGAGGGTAAAAAGAAGTCACTCTATTCGTTACGGAAATCACCTTCTCCACAACCTGATGAAGAAAGAAGGCGTGAAATTTGGAGTCGTTTTGATATCGATCCTGACGAATCTCCCTGGGAAGGGGAGAATGCAAGAGATATCCAAATTCGGCTTGATTTCAGGATTCACAAAATAGGTCTTGATTTGGTGCGTGAAAAGAAGCAACTGATTTCTGTGGTTTTTGAGAACGTGGGGATGTGTGTAGTGAAACGACGAGAGTTTCTCCAATTCTGGTGTTCCTTGCAGGATCTGAGTTTGAAGTATTTGCACGATGTAGATAAACCGTGGAACAACATCATCTATCCGGAAAAAGAAGCAATTATGGATAAACAAAAATCAGTACTCTTTCTGCCAAAGGAAGTAATCTTAACGCCGGATGAGATCCCTTTTCTTCAGCTATCTATTGAATCTCCTCTCCAAAAAGAGGGGGCGTTTCGTCTGCGTTGTATTACACTACCTTTAAGTCTGGTGGGAGATGTAGAATGTGTGCTAGATGTTGTCACATTCTTTTCTGAACCTCTTTCTGCCATGAATCTTGACGGATTTTCTGCACGAGAATCCAATCTCTCTGCGTCACAACGCCGTCGTGTTCGAATCGCTCGGGAGATGTCAACTCATCGTCAATTCGATATGGATGTGTATGTCGGACCCATCCATCTGCTGCTTCCGGAAGATTCCCATAGTATGAATTCATCGAGCCAGACTTTGGCGCTTCGTTTGGGGAATTTATCCCTTTGCAGTAGGAACGATAGTGACACTGAGAAGTCGCTGTTGTCTGACGTCGAGGCGATTTCCAATGTAAAAAAGGACCGTTTTGATCGTTATGAATTACATGTTCGAGGGATTTCGCTACTTTTGACAGATGACCATGTGGATTGGATGAAACCATCAGTGCAGAAGTCAGCTCGTTTATCATTATTAGATGATTTTGAACTACATGCTTTGATTGGTCGGTGCATCACACCTTCCGAAGTATCGCTACCGAATCTAGAAGTAATCTGCAGTCTGTCTATTCTTCATTTGTGTCTTCAGCGATCCCAGTACATGGCCATGTTACAATGGGCTGAGGGATTTGAAATCCAACTTGAGCGATTAGTCGAACGTTTCGCCAATCAGATGATGCAGCTTTCGAAAGTAACGAAGCGTCTTGTAGAGTGGATTTGGGCTGATTTGGGAGATGCTCAAGGAGATAACGAAAAGAATTCTAAGAAAAGAACTCAGTTGCAGGTTCAGGAGAAGGTACGTGATTACCGTGGCTATGATGAAGATGAACTATCATTTCTCTATTCAAAACCCACCCTTTCGATGCGCTTTCTTTTTCCTGGAGTTTCCTTAGCAATAGAAAATGACGACGAAACTCTCGCAGAGTTCCAACTTCGACATTTTTGTGTCTCTGTAGTCGAACAGGCTTTTGACCTTCACGTGGATATCACATTAGGTGAGCTGGTGGGGAAAGATACCACTCGTTCAGTTTCCCAGAAAAAAGAATCGTATTTGGTCATTTCGAAAGGAATGGATGCTTTGGAACAAGTCGATGACATTTCCCAGAACCAGCTGATTCATGTTGAGGTAGATGTCGTGAAACGATCATCTCCTCGCTTCCAATCGGCTCCTAGTCACATCACTGTTGGAATAGAATTGGGGCCATTGAGCGGTAGAATTGGTTGTTCGATGCCATATAGTGGTCATTTTTCCTCCATCGATTTTTCAGATTTTCAGTTTCTTTTTGCCCATTTCGAATCAGCACCGAAACTCCCTTGCGAACGATACTCCCCACTTTAACGAAGAAGCCGTACAGTTTCTTCACCGTCAGATTTACCGCCTGCTTCATCACTCCTCATCTCCGCGAAACTGGAAGCAGAATAGCGTAAGTCTTTCGGTGTCGCTACAGTCGATTGCAGTGATTTTGATATCAGTACACCCATTTTTCTGTTTTGACGTAGTCCTCGTCACAGCCTCTTCTCTTCGGTCAGCTGCAACAAATTGCTCTTCAGCTGGGAGTTTCACCAAGTCGTGTCTGTGTGAAAGTGGGATTAGGAGGAGTTTCATTGGATGATGTGAGTGAGGGCTGTGGAAACTACCCTTCGATTTTGTCGATTGTATCAACATCGACCTTGAATTCGAAGGATTCTACTGATTTGACTGAAACGAGTGTTTCATCGCGTATAATAGGAGCATACAATATATGTGTAGAGAATTGCTGCAAAGAGAGACCCACTGTTACATCACCTTCTGCAGAAAGTTCTCCAGAATGTGAAAATGGCTCGAAACTACCGAGAGATTTCGCTAAACCGTCATTTGTGGAAATCGATGTAACTATTTTCACATCCACCAATTCTCCTCTGTTTCCAGGTTATCGATGCGCTTTGGCAGGTACAGTACGTGCAGCTTCTCTGGTACTTCGGCTTCGATGGATCGACGAGCTGATCAAGTTCGTCACTTTGGGACCACTCGGTGAGATACATCGAATAACCAGTGAGTTGAAATACCACCAGTCGACATCTCGTTCTGCTCTTCTGTCAAGTTTATATGCTTCAGCGATTCAAGTGGGGAAGGACTGGATTCAGGACAACTCATGGGAGCAAAGTCCCGTTATGATGCCCTTACTAGACATTTGTGTGGAAAACTTTGTTGTAACGCTTCCTGAGAGCAGTAGCAGTTCTCAAACCGCTGCTTTTGAGCTTGGTCATTTTCGAATCAAGAATGAGGCTGTCTCAAGAACCGCGGTTTATTGTAGTTTAGATGAGATGAAGGCTTACACATGTTTGTCTTCGTCCCCCTCTCAGTCACTTATTGGAGGAGTGTCGTGTACTCTTCAAATTGCAGTTGGGGCGACCACCCAATTCCTGGGTCATGTAACTCGCTTGGCGGTTGCAGTTAACGAATCACAACTTGCTTTTTTTGCTCACTTTGCGCATCAGAATATGAGGGAAAAAGCTGTGGTTTGCACTGGAGATATTCTTCCGCCAATAAAACGACGTCCTATGGGAAATGGTTTTCTGCAGGGGAATTTCTGTTCGATCGATTCTGTGGTAGCTACAGTTTCACTGGAGGGAGTCAGCATGGAACTTCTTCAAGGAGATGGAAGTTATATTGCATCGACAAGCGGAGAAAATATGTATCAGTTGGCAGGAACACTACCAGTATATTTTGTTGACTGGAAGTCCCTTGTAGAACTCATTTTTAGTAGTGGATGTACAACAGTTGCAGTTTTTCTACCGATTCTGCGCATCGATTCATTCTATGGGAGTTTCACTGAGTTCGATTACAATTCGAGATTCGATTCGTGAGTCTTTCATTTGCAAGGAGTTTCAAATACCATTTCATTTTGGTGGCGATACGATGCCAGCTCTATCGGCCACTCTAACTGTGAAAAAGAGTAAAGTGAAAGAGTTCAGTGAGTTGGATCCTCATCCTTTTCAGAAGTCGGAAGCGATTCCAGAGTATCATCTGTCTGCACATGTAGGAACTCTGAAGATTATTGCAACTCCCTGGATTTTTTCGATTGCAGAAATCGGCACGAAGTTTGTGAGGAATGTGATGAGTGAATTTGGTCCGAAAACTGCATCTTCATCTAGAGTTGGTTTCCAAAGTAGGGATCACTTGTCTATATCAAATAGATGAGAATCGAAACATTCTGATCGAGGTTCGAATGGATAATCCATATCTTTTCTTTGTTGAGGATTCCAGTGACAAAAACTCCCCTTCCTTTTTGTTTTCATTTTCTACAGACATTTGCACGCACATATCGCCAATGGGAAATCTAGACTTGTCTTTCAGTCTATTGGGAATCCGAGGTTGTCGTGGGCATTTGCAGGAAGAGGAGTTACCTCAGCCAAGTGTGATGGATGCTCTCCATCCCTGTGACGTGATAGCTAACGTGCATTGGGTGCAGCAGTCAAGGAGTCTGAATGGAACACTGGTGACGTCTGAAAGAATTGTGTTCCGAATGGGAATCTTGGACTTACGTTTGATGCTGAATGCTTTGCATGGATTAACAAACAGTCGGAATCGTGTTTCGAAGGAAGCTCCGTATAATGATAATGGAGGATCTTATGGTGAGAGTACCAAGCCGATGGAGAAGGAGAGCATTGCAGATAATGGGACTTCTATGAACGAAACTCCGGTGGAAAACGGGGAGAGAGTTAACTCTCCTTGCGTCTCCAGCGAGTCTTCATTGGACATTTTTTCTTGCAAAATTCACTTTATCGTTAATATAAACAAAATCGCAGTTATCTTGGTAAACGATTCTTCGGATGCTCAAATACCTGTGATAAATGCCTGTCTTACGAACTCAGCTCTTCAATGGGTGGTTTCATCGGAGCGTATGAAGTTCTCGTTACAAACGGAGATGGAAGCAGGAAGTTATAATCCTCGAAACGCTGCTTGGGAGCCAGTTTTAGAACTAGTGACGGTAACAGCAGGACTTCAATGTGAGAAACGATGCGATGTAGTTACATCATTTACTGTGAACCATAGATAAAACCAATCCATGTAATGGGAACAGTCTTGCCTCTCATGAGTCATTTTACTCTGGAAACTCATTCTTCAGTCAACATCAACGTATCATCTCAATGTCTGCAGTCTCTTCTTCATTGCTTGCATAGTTTCCAAACCTGCCGGGATTCACGTTTACACGAAGAACTTAATTATTATATTGCTGTGCGAAATGCCTCTGGATTTCCATTGTCTGTGCAAGTCAAAGATGACGGAGGTGTGAGTAATTTGATTGACGATTCTTGCAGTGTTCTCGAAGATTCGCTAGATCGAATCTTCTTCTCTGGGATCGCAGAGATGATGGTTGGAAAAGAACGGCAAATATGCTGGGTGGAATTTCATGAATTGATTCCATTAATTCGTGTATACTCATCAATTCCTTTTGTAAAAGATGCCGAGAGAAGTAAGTACTTTGGTTCTAGAATTCAGATTGTTTCTTCTGCACAGAAATCTCCCGAATTTTTGGAACTCACAAAGTACATTGAATACGAGGATTACGATAACTCTTCAGTATCAATTGACTTTCTGGAATTCCAAAACTCGTCGCTACTTTTTCCCGTATTGTCGTTTATTAACGAAAGTACAGTCTCCTCAGGAGCTTCGATATACATTTTTGTGGGAAGCCACTCAGAGCAGGAGAAGTGGATTCGTTATTCTCTTCAACTACTGACTCGGCACATCGAATCGGTGTGTGCAACTGCAACCGAGTCTTTTGCAGACCATTCTTCTATTCTTCGACTTCCTGCCATGGACTGTGTTCAGGCTACTTCCTTACCTGCCCATCCATCCTTAATTCTGCAGCAGCTAGGCCTTCCTTATCGACGATTTCGTCCCCGTTCTTTGTTGATTATGTGCGAAGGATTACCTGATTTCGTGTGTGACGTGGATGGACTAAATGAGCAAGCGATTCTTTTGGATAATAGGGAAATGGGAGAAATGAAGATAACTGTTCAGTCAGAAGTGAAAAACGGTAGAAAGGTGGTTACTGTGGGTTCCATAATTTCGGTAACGAATGAATCACACTGCAACGTGATGTGTCGCATAGGAGCAGAAGAAAAAGAACTGGGCTATGGTTCTACCGTTTATGTTCCTATTTCCATGATAGAGGAGGGCGCCATTCAACTGCGGATAAATGAAACAAAGACTATTTCTTGCGAGTTAATTCGGAGTCACCGTGCTACTGGAACTATTAATTTGGGAACCAGTCAGAATCCAATCTATCTCTCTGTATTTAATGAGGTAAAAAAGGTACCTATTTTGGGAATGCCAGGAGAAATGTTGGAAACGTACAACTTAATCCTTTCTGACATAATTCAAATTGAGAATTGTCTTCCTGAATCCTTAGAAGTGGGAGTGAAGAGTGTCTCGGAACGATTACTAGCGATCTTTATGTTGCGTCCAGGATGTCGTGAGACGATTAATGGCTTCAAATTCCTAAAAAGAGATAATCATCGCATTTGTTTACGTCTGGCTGGAAAGACATTCGAATTTTCGGAATTCAAGGATTCGATCGCTGTAGTTAAATTGATTGGTTTTCATTGATAGCCATCTAAGCTGGTTCCATGGGGATTTTGTTCTCTCTATGATGAAAACACAGGCTCGAGATTGAAGCTTCGTTACTCGTTGAAACTCCAGGAACATAATTCGTGGTTTCTTCAAATTTTCTGTGACTATTGGTTTTTAAATAAGACAGGATTCGATCTCTTGTAGTTTTTTGACTTTTATGCTATTCAGATTAACCGATAACGAGGATATTTCGTTCACCACTTTTGTACCTTCGGTACCTCTTGATATTCGTGAGAGCTCAACAGTTACGTGCTCAGCTGAGCCTCTTTTACATCCCACTTTGTTTAGTTTAGCAAAAGTAAAACACAATTCTATTAGAATTCGGCTGTGTAACAATGATTCAGCATGGTCAGAGGCATTTCGTATTGATGTAAATGGAGTTAACGGAGTTTGTTATGTATTTTCCTTTCTGTGTGTGAACGTTAGGTTCCGTCCGAGTCCCCAACTCAACCCATTTTCTCATTCTCTGTATGCATTTCGAGAGCTCCTGGGATTTTTGCAAGGAGTTTCATCGTTTCCGTTTCTCCTTTCTTTATGCTGATTAACAAGATGAATGTATCTATTAAGGTGTGTTATTTGTGTCTCTTTTAAAGTAGCTTCGTTCTGATAGTTCTGATAGTTCTTCTGAACCTCTTTTGTTGAAGCCATCTGCCACCACTCCTTTCTACTGTGATTTCCGTAGTTCTATACCGCACTTGCAACTCTGCTTGCCTTCGCTTTCATTTGACTGGTCGTCGAAATTCCCTCTGTCTGTTGGACGTTTCATTCTCCAGTTGCCTCCGTCATGTCATGACCGTTTTAATCTATCTGCGCGAGTATTTGAGACTTTTCCTGATCCGTCTCTGTCTCCTTCTAGCTTGATCGAGGTTGAAATCATCGAGGATAAGGGGAATCACTTCGCAATAATCCATCCGTGTGATGTCGCCAGTTTTCCATTTTGTGTGAGTAATCGTAGTGCGCTGGACGAACTCATTCTACGTCAAAGGGGTACTTCATGGGATGAAACATTGGTGATAAAACCGCTTCAAAGCATCATGTGGACATTGCCTCTCTGTGACGGAGAACCATTGGTTGATGTGTATTCCCGCGAAATTGGTTCATTGTTGGAAGCGAGTTCGTTTCAGCCCAAATTTACATTCGATGTGACCGAAATAGGTGATTTAGGATCATTTTCGATTGATGGAGAGCGAGATCTTTGCTTGCAAAGTACGGTACAGAAATCGTCTCGTTTTTTGGTGTTCTATAATTCCAGGAAGAGTAATTCTTCTCGTCAGTCATCTCTAATTGCCGATAAGTTGATTCTGGTGGATCGTCAGAATCATTTAGATAACCGGATGTTGAATGACATTCCCAAGTCGTTATCATATGTGAGTTTCGTTCAGTTAATGTACTGCTTTGCAGCAAAAGGTATTTTTCCCTCCTCCACATCGATTCGTCTGGATGTCCAGTCGGACAGTCAGTACAGAATATTCCAGAGCACGCGGGGAAGCTTTCCCTACTTTGGGAAGAGTATTTTGGTACAGCTGGGAAGTGTCTTGGTGTTTACTCTAGAGTTGGAAGGAAACTCTGCAGGAGCGAAAAGCGGACAGGAGAGAGTGTTGCATGGAATGCTATGCTTACAGGACTACTTGGTAACAGATAAACTCTTCGAGATTGTTATACCTTGTTATGTATCTGACGAGACCTATGCTTTCTGTGTTGTACATGTGGCTAACATTCCTATGGGGAACGAGGCACAGCATTTCGAGATGCTGCGGCTACAGCAAAGTCGGGAGGAGATAGTTGCTGTTATCGGATCAATAACAACAGAATTCAAACTAGAGCGCTCTTTTTCACGTCGAAATCTAGAGATGCAGGCAGAAAACTCCCTTCATCTACATCGAGCGACTCACGTTGGCATCTGGAAATCTCCCAGTTTTGCTTCACCCGTTGATATTGAAGAAGCATCCATTGCTTTGACTAAGCAACGAGCATTTCTTCGATTAAGTGTTCATGAGGTAAAACGTCTGCGGGACTTGCCTCATAAGAGCATGTATTTCATAGTGGAAAGTAGGAAGACTAAACAACGATCTCCCTCATCAAGTGCTTGGTACACTGATCTGGAGTTACAGTCACATGCTGAGGTGTGTGTTACAAGTTCTTCAATAGATTTTGGATGCACCTTCTGTGAGAAAAATGGCATGTTTGTAGTAAGCCAACTAGTCCAGAACTCACTGGCTGCACGCGTTGGCGTGTGTGTGGGCCAGGTGCTTGTATCAGTAGATGGTGAACCTGTTCCATCCACATTCTTCGACCTCAAGCAGCGAGTTAGTCAGAATGCGAATAGCAAGCAATTTCTTTTCCGATCACTGGATAACTCTTTCTTTGAGAAGGTTGTCATGAATCAGAGTGTGATTGTGTATGACGAAACACTGGAGTTTCAAGAAACAGCTTCGATTCACTTTTTTGTCGAGGATGAAGAGAAGGACCAGCATTTGTGGAGCTTCAATGTCGACGTTTCTGAAGAGAAGAACATGGATGTTAGTGTGGGAGAGAGTTGCATTTCTTTCGAAACCCACTGGGAGAGTTTTGAAGAGAAGGAAGACTCGTTACTAGAAGCCTCAATTCAAATTCCTAGAGTGGGAGTTTCAGTTGTGAATCGTGTTCCAGAAGAGATTGGTTTTGTGAGTTTTACAGGGATCAAAGGAAAACTGCAGGTATTGGAAAGTGGTAAAAAAGTGGCTACTGTGGAAATGGATTCGTTCCAAGTGGACAACCAGTTGAAAGGAGCCACATATAATGTTATTCTGGACACTCCCATGGAGGCTCCATGGTTTTCTTTGGTAGCGAAAACTCAGCCGAACTCTTCACTCCATTACTTGGAGTGTTTTTCTGTGCAAACTACAGAGATTCGGCTGTTTGTGGAATCAGGAATCATCATAACTCTGATGGAATTTGTGAAAGAGCTTCCGTTCGATTTATTCGATTTAACTGAAAAGGACTGTCTCAGCAAGCTTAACGAAAACCCTTTGTTTATTCAGTAGGATTATTCGCTCCTTTCTATTTAGATCGCTTCTCATTCCAGATGCTCCATCGGATACACAGACGGTTTTCGTGGAACACTTTGAACTCCATCCTCTTCACTTAACAGTTACGTGCACACTCGATCCTTCACAACCAATTGCCTCAACCATCCTCCCAGATATTCGGTTGCTGATACCTTTTCAGGCGGTAGTCGACACAATCGGTACTTTTTTCGGCAATGTGGATTCCGCATCAATCCACCTCTCGTCTTTTGTAGCAGATAATCTGTTTATCAGTGAGAAACAGTTCTTTTCTCAATTGGCTCATCACTTTACACATCAGTTTCTCCGTAAGGTTTTCACCGTTGTTGGTTCTTCAGCTCTTTTGGGCAATCCCATTGGTCTATTCGAGTCTTTGGGGTCCGGTGTAAAGGCATTTTTGACAGAACCTATCCAGGGACTGTCGAAAGGTCCTGAGGAATTCATTGGTGGCTTGGGGAAAGGTACAAAATCTCTCCTTTTAAACACAACCTATGGAATCACCAATTCTGCTGCTAAAATCACGAGTACTTTAGGTAATGGGATTTCCACAATTGGGACCAGTGAGGCGTATCGGAGAGATCGTGCTGCAGGAAAGAGTGGAATTGTGTATGGAGTAAAGGAGGGAGTGTTAGGCGTTTTCCGTGACTCTGTGAATGGTGCAAAAGAGAATGGGTTGATTGGGGCAATTACTGGAACAGGAAAGGGAATCGTGGGACTGTTGACAAAACCAGTAGCAGGCGTTTTTGATGACACAACAAAAATAATAGAGTCTGTTAAAGATGCGACACGTGTTTTTCGAGAACCGATACGTAAACGGATTCCCCGCTATATTTATCCGGACGGTGTGTTAACTTCCTACTGTGAGTATTTGTCGCGGGGGAGACTCTCTTTGATCCGAGCGATGAACTCGCACGTGTTCGACACCGATGAGTCCTACTTGGTGCACGTGATCGATAATTACCAGCACGTCCTTCTCGTTACCACCAAGCGATCGGTGCTGATTACTCCTACAAATCATGTGCTCTGGTCGATTCCTCACGAGCAGATCGATTTCGTTTCGCATGAAATGGATGTTGTAGAATTCTTTTTGAGAGGGAAGAAAACCGTAGTCATCGTGCAAACCGAGCTGATCGCTATTAATATCTGTAGAATCATCGACATTTTGAGATGGGGAGTTTCACTCGATTTGTCCTTGGCTATCAAAGAAATTGGTCTGTTTTATGGAGAAAACTTGACAGAAGAAGAGTTGCTTCTCATTGATCAATCCAAATATGATCGAAATCTTCCCAAAAGTAGTGAGTCTGCCTATAGTATGTCGTTCTGCATCGATTTCAAAAATGTTTTTCCTCGACATGCGATCATCTGCGGATGGCATCGAAAAACGGAAGTGATGAAAAACACCATGTTTCTGAGGAGTTTCGAAGAATATGAAATCGAGGTAGGGAGTGGAGAGCTGGAGGTTCATTGGATGATTTACAGAAGCTTCAACGATTTTGCGTACAAGTTTGTTGACTAGATGATACGTAGAGCACTTCATAAAACACTGATGAAAATAAAGGGAAATTCTGGAGTTCGAGGACTCAAACTTCCTCACAAAAGAGTGGTGATTCTGAACAAAGTAAATAAGAAAGCATCGGAAGAGTTTGTGGAACAGTTGAATGTCTATCTGAACTCCTTGCTGAATAATGAAGATCTTCGGAGTTGCGTCTGTGTGGGTGAGTTTTTTAAGGATGGAGCGATGAACATTTCGACTTTGCTTGTTTGTTGAAAGCCTTTCTCTTGGAGTGTTTTTGACAATTTCATTGGATTTGTGATAAAAAACAATGATGTCAGTTAAAACTTTCAATGCATCCGAAGTTTTATCACAAAATTCTTTTCTCGCTGTAAACTATCTGAACAACAATTTCCATACTTATCAGCTAACATAAATAGTCATCCTATTCGCATTACACACCTATCTTAATCCAAAGTGTATCGCTAAAGAGTGTATGCATAGAAGAGCAATTTGAGACTTGTTAAAAACTGGTTACACTATTTGCACTGGGTGAAGATATTATAGTTTTCTATAAATGGATTTTGCACACTATTATTCGAATCTGACGCAGCAGTATAATATCGTTTTATTCGTTTTGTGGTCTTACAGTCAGGCAGTTCGATTAGAGCTAACACAGAAGTATTCGCAGGCATCTACATTGTACTACAATATTCTATGTAATGGCTTGCTCTATGCAGAGGCAAACAAAGGCATTCTTCATGATGTGTTGTTACTGTAGGAATCATTCCAGAAGATCAGTATCTTGCTATGAAAAAAATTCTCCAGGATATTGGAGCGCGTTTCGATCACCTACAGAAGTTGGGGTACAAGCCAGTTGTAGAACAACCAAAACCAGTTGTTCAGAAGAAGCTGAGTCCAGTTTCATCTCCCAAAACACCTGCAGACCCTCTCCCTCAGAAGGACTCACCGGCAGACAACTCTTCTTCTGAGCAGGTGGCGACGCCTCCATCGTCCGGTAAAGGTGAGTTGAAATTCAAGTATGGATGATGTTCTCATCTCCACTAGTGCAAACGACCCCTATGAGAAGAACGTGGCGGAGAGTATTTTGGACATATCCTGGACGTCGCATGCACCTTCCTTCACATCACTCCTCGCCAAGTGTAAAGTGGGAAGATATCGCGGGAATGAAATACGCGAAGAAAGTTCTTTTCGAAGTTCTTCGTTTTTGTCGTGTTCTCCGTAGACCGTGATTCTGCCCTCGAAGCGTCCCGATTTGTTTAAAGGTCTTCGAGCGCCTCCGAAGGGAATTCTGCTTTTCGGTCCTCCGGGCACGGGAAAGACGATGTTGGCGAAAGCGGTGGCTACTGAGTCGACGGCGTATTTTTTTAGCATTTCTTCGTCCACACTGACGAGCAAATGGGTGGGCGAAAGCGAGAAGCTGGTTCGAGCACTCTTCAAGTGTCTGCTGTGCAGCAGCGTTATTTGTAGAGTCGCGTATCGCAATCAACCCTCCATCATCTTCATCGATGAGATCGACTCCATCCTGACGGCGCGAAGCGAGAACGAGAACGAGGCGAGCAGGAGACTGAAAACAGAGTTCATGATCCAGCTGGACGGCGCGTCGACGAGTGGGTAGGGGAGTGATGATGTCTGGACGGTAGTGAAGAACGAGTGCTGATTATGGGAGCCACGAACCGCCCTTTCGAACTGGACGACGCAGTGATTCGAAGAATGGCGAGACGTGTTTATGTATGTGTTTTCTAAAAGACATGATTAGATTCCTCTCCCCGATCGCAGCACGCGATTTGAGCTGTTTAAGATTCTGCTGAAGAACCAGAACGTCGATCTGTCCAAGGAGGACATCAATGTCATTCTCGATCGCAGCGAAAACTACTCAGGATCCGATATAAAGGTGTTGTGCAAAGAAGCGGCGATGGGTCCCGTATTGACAGACTCGATGTTGCATCTGTAGATTCGAGAAGTGGAGGATTTGATGCACATCGACGCGACAAAAATTCGGCCGATTTTGTTGAAGGATTTTAACGAAGCGTTTTTGGTGGTAAGTGATGAGAAAGCGTGGGATGTAGTGTGCTCCGTCTGTGAATCCATCGTCTCTTCAGCAATATGTAAATTGGAACGAGTAGCAGTAGATGCTGGAATGAACGATAGGAATTTTGGATCGAAGGGAGAGGTGAAGTCAGAAGACGTTTCCACGGAGATCAGCAGTATTTCCTCGAAAGAGAATAGGTGTAAATCGTTTTGGTTCTGTTTGTTGGAATTGTGTTTTATGGAGGAATCACTGAACGGATCTACGTTTCTCCGTTTCTTAACTTGTTCCGAATTAATTGACAGGTAGTTCTGATCCATTCGTAGCTGGGTATCTGGAAGTAAGAGTGCGCAAATTTTTGTTTGTCTTCTTTATGGATCATGAAATCAACTCGAGAATCAGGTCATCCTGGAATTCAGACGTGTCATCTCTGTGGGAAAGTTCAGTGTGGTCAAAGATTGGGTCGAGTGAAATGTTGTCTCTGTTCCCGTATTTTCTGTCTGCAACAGCTTCAGCGAAAGTTTGGAATTGTTGCAGTGGCCAATGATCCGTGTTTCAAATGTCCTCGTTGTACCGGTGTCTGTTGCTGTGTTTGCAATTGCCAACGGCCTCCTCCCCATGTGCACTGCAAGGTGTATAAAGTAAGGCAAAATAAGACGAAGCCGAGCGAACATCGACTTCCTGCTGAGTCTGTTCCTAGCGCCAACGAAGCCAGCAGATCTCCTTCTGTTCATCCAATGCTTGAGATGTCTGGAGCCCAGGGATCACAGAAGGATATGTTCGTTCCGAAGTCTGAATTGTCTTCTGGTCCTCTCAGAAGTGGAGCTCCTGGAATGGAGGTACCGCAACCCAAGCTAGAGACCCCGGTCCAGCCGGGTGTCTCAGAAACTCGTTCTCGAGGTTTTCAAGAAAACACACAGCAAAACACATTAGATAGCGTTCCTCGCATCCCGTCGCTGACTACAATGGATGGGTTTTATTCTTATCCAGGTCACGAGGAGAGTTTCAACACTTTTCCCTCCAACTGGCAGGATAGTTCAAACACGTGGCCATTTGGCCATACAGACATTCCCGGAAGTAGGCCATGGCCTTTTTTTACATGTAGTTCAAAACAACGACTGGCTTACACAGCTAAATCTCACAATTTTGGATAATGCGAATCCAAACACGACTTCAGTGAACGAAGTCTCAGACATGCAAAACAATTCGATTCTTTCCTCGTCTGTTACTTTTTTAGATTCTTTACGACTTTATTTTGAGAATTATGGCGATCCCACCGATTTTGTTCGTGTTTCGATGATATCCTTTTCGAACAGCGAATAAGTAACTTTAATGGAACGAGAAGCAGTTGCTTGATCGTGCAGCGCAGATTCAGGTAAAGGCAGGAAAATGTGATGTTTTGTTCAAGATGTTGGATTCGTTCAACCAGAACTCCATCCACGTCACTGTCACTTGGAAACTAATCCACAACACAGGAAGTTGCCTTGCATCATTTGTTTGACACTAGACACCTGCATCAACGGAAATGCATTTCCTGGATTGTACACCATCATCGTGTTTTACCCTTCAATCCTGTTCACTCTGGGAAGCGCCACTGATTATTCCGATGATGCCGAGACTTCTCCAAATGGGAAAATCAGTACTGCTTTCTAAACGCCTCAATCGCAGCGATCACCTTTCTGAACACCGCGACTCTGAAGGACAGCAAGCCTCTCTGCAATGCCGTCGGACTGATGGACAACTGCTTCCGTCGCTTCGCAGAAGTCGAGGTTTCGGAGAACTGGTCGATTCCCAACAAGTCGTGGAACGAAATAGGAAGTACTGACATGTGGGAAAGCGCGGGAAAAGTGATGTGTAGGAAAGTGCTGAAAGAAATGATCGCCTTCGGCGAGAAGGCGGAGAAGGCGCTGGCAAACGCTCCACAGCCGTGCAAGATCTGTGTCAGCATGAATCTGCAGAATGGGAAGAACTACTTCGAGAAACTTCCGCTTTTATCGCTGATTCTGAAGCGAGTGGTGAAGGAGTACCCTTCGGTGGTGTTCACGCTATATCGCATGTCATGCCAGAACAGTGTGGTAAACTGTGTAGTGGAGTTCAGCGAGACGAAGGACTGGGTGAATATCATTAATTCGTACGAATCAAACATTCTTGTGTGGGAGTACAAGGAGGGAAATGACTGTCTCGCTGACCAGCAGCAGCAGGTTATGCTCGATATTTAAGTTGTTTTTTAGTCTCAGCTGTGTTTGTTTTATATTTTATTGCTTTTACTCCTTTGGAGTCTCTGTCCTCTGGACTGCTTTTTTGTTAGCACAGTTTAATGTGTACATTTTCGTTTCTTTGTTCTCTTGATAATCAAAGAAAAGAAATCACTAAACGTGGATGGTTCTGTTTATTCAGAAATAATTCTCCCATTGTTTTATGTGCTAGTTTTCGCGTATATTCAAATCTGATTGATGAGATTACAATGTACAAATTCAAAATGACAGTCATTTTGTAGTATCGTTGTTTTTGAGTCTTGCTACCTTAATATTACTGATATTGAGTAGTGGCGGATGTGCAGCGGCATTTGCATTCTCTGTATGTTTCTTTGGTCGTACTCTTAGTATAGGAATCAGATTTTGTATATCGTGACGATGAGAATCCTTTAATGGGTTTTGAGAATGATTTGCAACAGTTGAAGCAACACTATCGGCCCATTAACAAGCCACGTGTCGACAAACGCTACTATTGTGGAGTGAATATTGACTGCTCCTCTAGACAGAACAGCTTTGATGGAAAGCAAGGAATTCACATGAAAAAGTACTAGGTCATTTAGTTGGGCTTGTTTGTTTTACTACTATTTTCTCCTTCATGCACTCATAAGGTGTCGATTTGAACAAGATAGAGCCAATTTGAAACTGGATCATTCCAAATGTTTGTACTCAAACTACAGAATACAGTTACTTTTTAAAAAAGTTGAA
>JZRO01000233.1:0-59019 GCA_000963465.1 Blastocystis sp. subtype 9
ATCCTTCTGTGGGAGAAGGTGAGATTTCTCCCTCAACTTGTGAATATGGATATCGTGGATATTCTTATCGTATATGTTCTAATGGTCAGCTGGGAGAAATCAGAACTGAAAATTGCACTCAGAAGGTTCCTGAAGGATTGATATACAGTGCTTCAACGTTCAACCTGATATTGAGTATAAATATTCATATTCCAGCTCCTACTTATATGAATATCATTGAGCGTTTCTATTTAGGTGAAGGAACATCTCTTCCTGCTGGATTGACTCTGAATAGTCAGACAGGAGAGATCACTGGAATTCCTACTCAAGAATATGCTTTGAATACTTACACAATCTATGGAGGAAATCAGGCAGGATCCACATTCACTACTATTAGCATTTCTGTCCAGAGAGGAACATGTAGAGCAGATGATGTTTTCCCAATCACATATGTTGGTGAGGTTGCTGTTTATGATTGCGCTTCAAGTGGCTCGTATATTGGTACTTGGAGAAGAGCTTGTGTTCTTGATGATACAGGTTTTGAACCAACTGGTGGAAGATGGGAGAATGCTAGTGGATTCTGCATGTCTGTTGGAGTGCTTGGAACATTGGTTATTGTTGTGATTGTGGTAATTGTGGTAGTTGTTTTCATCTTCTTTCGTGTAAATCGAAAGGCAAGAGCTGTTGGAGGAGTGAAAGGAAAGAGTAAGGCCAAAAGTACAACCACGAATGAGATTTCAACGGCTATGTCTAGCAGGAGAGCTGTAAAGGTATAGAAGTGATTAGTGATATTAGTAGTGATATTTCTAGAGTATTATTTTCATGAAATACTTAAAGATTGAACAATTCGATTCTTTGATGAATTACTACCATTCCTAAATACAAATGTTTATTATGTGGTAACAGTCCACTGTTATACAGTCACTTTGTTCGTAGATAGTTTTCGAATCATTTTTATTAAATGGCGGATACAGTCTTTGTTTTATCCTCTAATTCTTGATTTGTATTATTGTATAAACTGTGATAGGTATTTCAAATAGGACGTTGATTTCCCTTCTATAGACTGCATAATAGTATTTATTCACAATAATATTTGAATAGGACACAGAAGCCTTAAGAGCATATTGCTATAGGTTATTACTTGACATATGGATCTTTCTTTAGTAGTATATAATATTATACCACTACCTAAAAGAAGGCAATTGCAGAGAATACGAAGAATAAGGCAGCGAATTTGGAGAAGAAACGTGCTGAGAAGGCAAAGTATAATGATAAGAAAGCTGCTTATTATGAAAGCATGATGCTTTAATTATTCGATTGAAATGAAGTAGAAGACGTACCTATTTAAACAATATCCTTGACAAAGTATAAGATGGACAATCTAGAATCTGATTTGTTCAGTCTTATTGATGCCGTAAAGGTCCTAAGTAAAAAACGTGAGATCCGTGTTGGTGATCTAAATGCCCTTGCCCGTCAAGCAGAAGATGTCCGTGGTTCTTTTTCATTTGCAAAGAGATTAGCGAATGAAGTATCTTTAGAAAGTACAAAGTCATTAGAAAGATTGCATCAAAAAGAAGAAGAATTAGAGAGTGTGAAGCGCACTAACGAACTTGAAGTGACCAAATTGAAAGCAACTCTAAAAGAGATCGAGGAACTCAATTCAAAGCTTCAGCTGCATATTGATCAAATCGATAAAGAAAATGAAGAACTAACCAAGTCAAATGCGGAATTGAATCATAATTTGGATGTTACTAGCGAGTCTTTAAGTATGGTGAAAGATGAATTACAAAAGTCATACCTAACTTGTGCAAGCTATGAAGAACAAATTATTAGATTAAATGAACAGCTCAGTTCGGAAACAATTGAACGGCAGACAAGAACCGAGTTTTATGAGAAGAAGATAGGTGAGCTATCAAATCGAGTTAATATTATGGAGGAAGGAATGTATGATCCTGAGGCTTACTACTGTTTGGAGCGTGATCGTGTAAGAGTTATATGAAGACTATGATTTGTAGTATTTAAATGAGTCGAATCGTCTAGAAGAAGAAATGCAAATGATGACGTTAACTGACCAAAAGAAGGATTATTATCTTGCAGAAAAAACTCGTGAATGTGAAGAACTACAGAAAAGTATAACTATTTCTTTATTCTAAGTAGAACTATCGCAGTTACAGGATGAATGTAAGACGATGGAACAGCTGAGAGAGGAGTCTGATCGCTGTTCATCACTGCTTCAGGATAAAGAAACTGTGATTCATCAGCTTCAGGAAGAAGTTGTGCAGTTAAAGAATGAATGTGAATCAAAGAGTCAAACCATCGAACAACTGAAGGAAAAGGAATTAGAGTCTAAAGACAGGGAATCACTTCTCCAAGATATTACTGCATCAAATGCATTAATTGCTGAACTGAATGAAACTAACCTGTCGTTACAGCATGAAATTGATCAATTACAGGAGGATAAAAGAAAGTGTGAACAGCAGTTAGAATCTCAAAAGTCTGCTCAAGAACTGTATGAAAAGCAGATCGATTCTCTATCATTGCAGCTACAAAGTAAGGAAGAAGAGATAAGCACAAAATCAAACGAAATTGCAGAGATGAAGAATTCTCTTAGTAGTATCCAATCCCAGTTGGAAAAGGAGCAAAAGGAGCATGCTCACCAGATTTTACAGCTGGAAAAACGTCGAGATGAGCTAATCAGTGAGTTAAAAGCGGGGTCAAGTGGAACCGAAGATATGGATGATATGATAGCGTTAGAAGCTGAGATTAAACACAAAGAAGAGGAGATCACTGAGCTTCGTAAGAATTTCCAACTAAGGGAAAAAGAAAAGGAAGAGAGTGAGAGTTTGATTGAACAGTTACGCGAAACCTGTAGATTGGCAGAAGAGCGTGAGAAAGAAATTTCTGAACAACTAACACACTATAAATTGGTAGAAGAAAATGACGTAAATCGAGAAGAATCGATAAACGTTCTTTCTCAGCGAATATCGGAGTTAGAAAGCCAACTACAGGAGATTAGTGTAAGAGAGGATAATACAAAGAAGCAGTTGGACGAAAAGGTTATTGTGGAAGAATCATTAAGAAAAGAATTGGCAGAACTGAGTGAATCTTTAACTTCTACAAGCAGTATGAATGAAAAATGGAAAGAATTGGAAAAGTCTCATAATCAGGAGATAGATTCATTGAAATCTTCTTTGCAAGAATCAGATTCTACCGTCAAATCATTAGAATCTTCTTTGCAGGAATCGAATTCTACCATCAAATCGTTAGAATCTTCTTTGCAAGAATCGAATTCTACTATTGAATCATTGAAATCTTCATTACAAGAATCGAATTCTACTATTGAATCATTGAAATCTTCTGAATCATCCCTTAGGAAAGAAAATAGTTCCCTCAGATTATCACTACAATCAGCTCAACAGAATTATACTAATTTTCAAATGGAATACGATAAATTGAAGCAAACTATGAATAACACTATGGAAACAGGTCCTGTGGTTCAGAATCCCTCAGAATCGAATTATTCTCTTTCTATTCCTTTAGAACAAGTTTTTTCAGATCGATCTAATGAGGTAATTGCTTCGTTACAACAAGAAAATCAAGAACTAAATAAACGTGTAGTAAGCTTGATCATTAGTCGTGAAACTGCACGAAAGTCTGTTCAATTACTGGAGTCAAGAATTACTTTTCTACAAAATGATCTATCTTACCGTGAGAAGGAAAATGCTACTTTAGCAAAGTATTTGGAAGAGAAGAATAAATTGGTGGGTCAGTTGCGCGGGCAGTTAACTGCACAGGGTATAATGTAAACTGTTTGTGTAACAAAGACACTATTCCATAGGGATAACACATTCATTGTTTATATAAAATCCTTGCTCCAGTATCTCTCCGTTGGTATCATACTCAATTCCTTCTCCATTTCGCATATCATTCCGCATTTCACCAACATATTTGGGCATTCCATTCTGATAGTAATAGATTCCCTTTCCATACATCATATCATTACAAAACATACCCTGGAAATACTCTCCATTTCCTAAAAACATTTTTCCTTCACCACACCTCATTCCATTCCTCCATTCTCCATCATAAATAACTCGCCCATCCGAGCTGATATACTTCCCATGACCATTAAACAGATCATCCATAAACTCACCGATATAACGATCTTGGTTATAAAATACCAACTCGCCTTCTCCATGTTTCAATCCCTTCACAAAATCTCCAATATATTGACCACGGTCATCAATGCAATTACCAAATCCATGCTTTACTCCATACTTCCATGCACCGTCATACTTGAGATGCATCTTACTATCCATCAATTGCCCATGACCATGCCATTTTCCATTCATGAATTCACCCTCATACACATCTCCATCTGCCGTATGTTCGGTACCTTTTCCGTTGGGAATATCATCAACCACCATTCCTGAATAATAAACAGATGGAGACCCATAATATATTGTGCATTCTCCATTCAATCGGTTCTTTCGGAATATTCCTTTTGTTGCAATTGATCCATCTTGATTGTATACAGTTCCAGGACCATCTCTTAATCCATTCATGAACTCACCTTCAAACACTAAAACATCCTCTTGCCACTGCTTCCCATGTCCTTCATATCGATCATCACGGAAGTTTCCAACATATTTTATGCCTCCCTTTAAAATTTCACATCCTTCACCATTCTTCTTTCCATTTAACCAGTCTCCATTATAGATTAACTGTCCATCACGACGTGATAACAAACCTTTTCCATGCCTTTCTCCTTGTTTAAAATCACCACTATATATCGTACATCCGGAGATTTCTTTTCCAGACCCTTCTTTCTTTCCATCTACCCAGTCACCTTCAAAAAGCACATCATCTCCTTTTTTGACTTCACCATGACCATTTCGTTTATTATGCCGAAACTCACCATGGTATTCAGTTCCATCTTCTTCATATTCAGTTCCATCTCCATTTCGTTCTCCATCTTTATATTCTCCAATAAAACCAACACTCTCATCTGCACGATAAAAATATCCCTTTCCATTCAATTTTCCATCGACAAATATACCCTTGTATCGGCATCCGTCCGATGTCCATAGCACACCTTCTCCACAATACATGTCATTCTTCCATAGACCCTGATAGACTATTTCATTTGAAATACTATACTCTACCCCTTGGCCATGGCGATGGCCATTTACAAACTCTCCTTTATAGCAGCATGCTGTAACAGGTGAAGTTTTAGTATCTGGACCAATAAAAAACATGAGTTGATTGGCTTTTGAAGAAAATGGCCTTGTTTCGAATGCTGGAAAGTCTTGCATTTGAAGTATTCCCTTATCATTTAAGCTTGTATTCAATGTTTCCGATACGGTTCTTTTCAACAAGTTATTATCACATTCATTGATTAACTGTGGCAATGTATGGGTGCGTAAATACCGATTAGGACATGTAATGACGATTGGTTCAGTGAGGAGTGAATGAGGCCTCTTTTCAGGTTCGATTACAAGAATTGGAGAACGCGTACGATCTGTAAGAAGAAAAGGAATAATGGACGATGAGATAAGAGATGATGTTGATACAACTACTGGACGTTGCTTCAACAGACGAGTAGATAATACTTGATGTTCAGAAATCACTTCGTTACTAGGGATTGAATCTTCTGTAATATAGCCCTCATAGAATGTAAAACGAACAGTAGAGTTATGAAATAACCGACCTTGATGCACTTGACTCATTGTTAATACCATACGTCCATCTTCCACCATTTGGGACACAATTTGCACACATTCTTGCTTCAGGACTGGAAGAATACTCAGTGAAGAACTTCCATTATCAATTGGATTTTTCACATTTTCGTCATAACTAGAAGCTTGCTTAAGGTCAACATTATAATGGTATCCAAACACAAAACTCCATCCCTTCTGACAACTCAGATCAGATGGTGGATTCCATATATCAGGAGTAAGATTTTTCAGTTCGCAGCACTCAACAATCAGTTTTAAAATGACCTGGCTATTCTTCTTCAACCCAGGAATAGGGACAAGCATTATTTCCTTTGTCAACATCCGTGTATTTTGCCCAACAAGAACATAACTGCCATCATCACATCGTACACGGTAGCACAGATGATTACACATAAAGTTCATTGTTTGATTCGCTAGCAACAAACTGCCACCAAGAGTTGACGGATTGTGTATATGGCGACAGTACTCTTGCTCCGAATATGGAAACACTCTTGTAAGCATGTCTCTGACTGCAGGGATTTTTGAATTTCCTCCTACCGCAATGACGTGATCAATTGACTCAGGCGTCCATTGGATATTGAGGAGAGTATCCCGAATCTCTTCCTTGATTGCATTAAGAGGGAGTAGTAAAAGAACCTCCAGTTCCTGCCTACGCAATGATACATCAAGCTTTGCTCCATGAGCTGTTAACTTCAAATCAACACTCGATAACACAGACAGCTGGATTTTGGCAGCTTCACACTCTGCGATCAAGGAATCAACATCTTTCACATCATGGAAGAGACTCGATCCAGCAGTTCGTCGATATTTGAGAGAAACATATTTGAGAATAAGCTGATTAATCCGCCTTCCAGCAAACGAACGAAGCTGCCTACTTGAGCGAATCTTCACATGACCATGCCAAACACGAATAAAGGAAAAAGAGAGTGCCGACTCTCCATAATCAAAGAGGAAGATCATAGAGTCTTGCCTGTCTATTCCACCAAAATACAGGTATGGAAGAATTGCAGCGATTCGTTCATCAATCAACTGCAATCGACCCATCTGCGCTTCTTCTGCAGAATTTCGCAGCAACTTAAATTGGGCTTCTTGATAGTCCCACGGAATAAGTAGGCTAACACCGTTCAAAACTAAATGTAACTCTGAGTTGACAATCTTTGCAATATAAGTGATAATATCTCCAATAAGATTAGAGAGCAGTGCCTTATGCTCCACATCTCCATAAGTTACTGTAAGCTCGATATCACCAGTTTCTGTAGGAGTGCACCCAAATGACCATCGACTTCGAATTAGAGTATCACTAGCTACTGAACTGTCTGTCAGTATTCGGAGAATATCGTGAATGTCATAAATGCGGTTGTTATTCTTCTTTTTATCATTCATTTCCATAAAGGCATCATAGAACCAGCCATTTTCGATATAAAACGCTTGAGCACCTCCATTTGCCCGATCGATAGTCCGGTCAAAACTGTAATGATGTGTTGGAGTCCAAATGCTTCCCTTGTAACCTGAAGTACCAATATCGATAACAATATTCATTTACTTCAAAAGGGAAAGAAAAGTGATTTAGCCAGGGAGATTTTATATTTTTAAGTTATCACGGAAAAGTAACTCTAGTGAGATATTCAACTAAAAGGGGATGTTCTGGATGAATGAAGCAAGTAGGACTCTAGAATTCCTCTTTTTCACAAGAACAGTAAGAGTATAATAGAATAATTACAAAAGATGAATCCACTACAGAATCCAGTGAACAAAGTTGAAACAGAAATTCCCATCATACAATCTTGTCAAATTCTGACGTGTGAAATGCTCCATTGATATCCTCAGACTATTGTTGTATTTGTTGTATATCTATATCTTATATAATGTCTGACGACTTTTTTGCTGATGGTAGGTAGCTAAATTCTCTTGTTGTTGAAGCTACACTCATCTGTTTCCTTTTTAGGAAATCGACGGATGAGTGATATGCGGCTAGTATTTTCTTTCTTTAGTGCATTAATAACCTTTTTTAGATGTGAACGAGCAGATTAACGAAACACAAGATGTAGAGGTACTTGGAGTATTATTTGTATCTTATTATATAGGACCCTTTTGCTGATGCTCCTACTGAGCAGCCTGTTACTGAGGAGGATCCTTTTGCTGCCGCTCCTTCTTCTCCTACACCAGTCGTCGATGAATTCAAATTCACTCGTGAGTGGAATATGCAATTCAGAGAGAGATGCGAGGCTAAAGATAAGGCTGCATTAGAAAAGAAGCAAGAGATTATGAAGGCTGCAAGAGAAGAGCTCCTTGCTTGGAACGAAGAGAGGCAGAAAAAACTGGCAGCGAGAGCCCAAATGAATCGTGAAGAGGAAGAGAAGCTAAAGGAGGGAATGAAGGAGGATATGGAATGCGAGAATCCATGGGAGCGCGTTAACAAGTTGGTCGAAATGAATGCTGAAGGAGAACATGATTTGGGAAGAATGAAACAGGTGATGATTCGAATGAAGAATGATGCTGCTAAGAACTGATGTGAATTAAGTGATTTCTGCAGATAGCTATCTTTTCTTTGTTGCAGACATCTTTTTCCTATTGTTATTTTGCTGGAGTAGATGAGTCAATGGAATGATAGTGAGACTACTGTTCCAGTAGAAAGCCCAAACGATACATTATGCGAAGATAACAGTTCCACAGTTCTATTCCTTCGTGGTGAACAGATAAGGCAGCTCATATCAATTCTAAGTAGGATCTAAGGATTAGTTTGAATAATAGAAAAAGACTCAGAACCATGCAGAGTTTTCCGAGATCTCTATATCAACGATACAGGAATACGGAGAGGATCTTATATCAATCGGATTTTGTCGTATGATTGTTCATGTGAATGATAGTTGCCTCAGTTAATCCACAGACGCATGCTACTCTGCAATCGTTGACTTGCTGTATATTCTGCGTTTTCATAGTGTGATTCGTGTCGAGTTTTCCCTGAAGCGTTCTTCTCCAATACAGACAGTTTTTTCTTTAACTACACTTTATTATAGAACTCAGATCGTCTGCTTCTCTCACAAAGTATCCTTTTCCTTATGCGAGGTTACCCACTTCTCTTGAACCAACCCCAGTTACGCAATTGTCGCACAGATCTGGTTCACAACCATTGCCTAACCTTGCGGCACTTGTGCGAGTATAACTGGAACATCAGCTTATCGAAGTTGCTTTGTCCCTGGGATGTAGAGCATGTATTTGCAGCAGAACGGTGTCTTCTCCAGGTAGTGCAAAAGGCTATTCCGTCTCCCTTGCTGTATCTCTATGCTGCTCTTGTGATCTAGGTCGCATAAAGACTGCTCTGAAATGTACCACAACTCGGTGTTTTCTCCTTCTCTTCCTTACGTTGCCTTTTCCCCAGTCGCTCATATCTAGTTACGCTTCCTCCACCGACGTATTCCTCAAGATAAAGTGGTGCTGTTCAATCAAGTGCTCCAGTTTTACTATGCTATCTTCTCTACTTATGGCTGCTATCCTACAGACGAGCTTGTTCCCATTCTCTGCGAGATCCCTGATCGATTGGTGCTTTCTGCTTTCATCAGTGCGTATCCTTTTTTGTTCCAGGACCATCGCCAGTTGGTGTTGTGTTTGCTGCTGATTCAAAGACTATGGCTTGCAAGTTGTATTCTGAAGTTCCTGGTGGTGAATCATCAGCGTTTTGAAAACGTAGTTCTTCCGATAGATGTTCAGCAGTATCGCATTGCTGAATTTCTTTCGATACTGCAGAATTACTCCTCTGAAGAGTCCATTATGTGCTTTTTATCAGCTTTTTCTTCACTGCGTACTTCTGACTTGCTTCGAGCATCACTTACTCTGATGAATTTCGATGACTGGGTGGTGAATCCTCTTCTTGTAATTGTTATCTCGTTTATTCATTCTAGTCGATCGATAAAACTAGGGGATATGTACGACTAATGGAGTTGCGTGCTTGGATTGGGTTGCTAACAGAAGATCAGCGTTGCGCTCTCTTCTGGCTTTGCTGTCTTATGGAGCAATGGGGAAAAGATTGGAGTGGTTATGAGTTCGTTTCGTCCCATCTTGGAAGTATGCAAACAGTAACTCTTTAGTAGTTTGGATGATGAATAGAAAAGTATCCTCAGAACTGTTCTGCCATCTCTTGTTACTCATTTAGATTATGTTTTTTCCCCTTTAATTCTGACAAATCAACAGGATGATGACGAAAAGGGCGCTAGCGATTTTTCGATGAATCAGTCATTCAGTGAAGTGCATGTTGCAGCTGGGCAAGAAGAGCAAGTTATAAGCGACCGCCTTTTGCTACTAAAGCAGCTTGATGTGAAGCCAGTTTTGCTGCAACCAGAATACTACTGTAACGAAACTACTGAATGGAACGTTGCATGGAAGCAAGTGTTACTTTATGCAAAATGAATTGTTAGTTAACAAACTCATAAGAAAAAACACCAATGCTTTTTCACTTTCTGGTGAACACATCTCATTATACTAGTATCTATGCGGACATAACCACGTTTCACCCCAGCTTTCTTCAGGATCTTAATCCAAGTAACCAAGGCTTTATCACTAATAATAGAGCCCAAACTCCATTCACGGTCTCGAAACATTACTTTCTTTGAAGGATCCTCCTCTACATCCACCACATTATCATCCGTAAATATATGTGGAATCATCGAGAGAACAGAGCACAGAACAGAGAGAGAATCTCTACGATCGACAGGACAGAAAATGGAAACCTTAAGTACTCTTCTCCATCTCCAATAAATTCCGCATCATTGAGTATTAGTCTAGAATCAACAGAGCAACACAATATGACTCGCACACAAAGGGACTCTTCAGCTGCTTCTCAAAGAACTGCAGTAACTCTCCTAGAAGTACTCTGCCACTCTCTTTCAAAACTGTATTATTACAAAACGTGATAAAACGTTGTTCCTTGTCCTCCTCAGACAATGCAACTAAATGAGAGTGGCCTAATGAGTTACCGTCTCTACATTCAAATAGACACAAGTAAAAACAATGTAATCTCAATTTCTCCCTTGTTATAGAACTCTATTCGTAGTGTATCTAGAAAGAGCTTCTTCATACGAATCTCATTTAAAGCATGGTAACGCCTTCTTTCCTCTTTCTGGACATCTAGTAAAAGTTTGACTCTACAAATGAACTGCAAAGCACAGAAGCAACGAGTCAGAGTCGATACGACAAGTAGACCCAACAACTTCATAGCCAATACCGCTCAAAAGTATAATCTCATTCTGCGAACTAAACTAATAAAGAATAACAACAAATACGCATTCTCTATAACACCGCCATTTCCAAAACTATCATTTATACGAGTAAGGAGACTAGAAAGAGCAGGACTCTTAAATCACATTGGTAAACGGTAAATACATTGTTCTTGTAAAACTCTTCACACAGACTCCGGAATCTCTCTCTGTCAATCATTTTATTCAATAGGGGACTATTATAACTATTTATATAGTTAACGAAGGGTAAACAGACAGTTCCGAAGTAGTATAGTGGTTTAGTATTTCCGCCTGTCACGCGGACGACCGGGGTTCGATTCCCCGCTTCGGAGTTTCTTTTAACAAAATCAACCTAAAACTACCTTTTTACTCTGTACTTATTTGTCTGTAGGAATAGAGCACAAAATCTGATTCAGTTGCTCCAACATCACATCATCCAACTACACTCGAATTACACCTTTAAGGCCTACAATTCGTGATTCATCGAATGTATCGTTCTCATTTCCGCTATTTGCAGTAATGAACTCTTGGAGGATAGTCTTAGCCTTCCGATTTGAGATAGATTTTTCCTTCCCAACATCAACAATCTCCACGTACTCTGGCATTATATTTCACTTCGTTCTGAAACCACAATCTGGCAAATTGACTAGACAGGAGTTTCATAGAATGGGTGTTTCAACAAACAACATATATATAACCTGGATAAAACTAATATGGGTTTACATTGCTGCACAATTTCATCACATTTTTGCGATGAAGCGATTCTTTATACAGATAGTCTAAATAGTACACTTTTGCCCACCAGTTCTTCGATCTCTTGTTATTTCTATGTTCTTCCTGGTATGCAGATCTTCAGTAGAGTCAGAGATCACAACCTACGGTGAATGTGGTACATCAAAGGCAAAAACTTTCCCAGCTAGGACAAATTGGTATTCTGATCATAAGGCCTAACAAATCATACCATGAAATCTGAGATTTTCAATAAAAGTAATCTTGTTGTGTCCATAATTCACCAAAATTTCATTGAAAAGAGCAACACAGTCATTCCGACGAAGTAACAAATACGGTTCTTGATATCGATTCGGCCAACAGGAGTATGTGTAATAAGATCTCATAGAATCTTTCTTCATGTCGGTCATCCATTGACTCGTCGTATAGTACTAGCATCATCAGTCAGTCAACAATGAAACGTGCGTAAACAACTTGTTCTTGCGTTCCATGCAGGTTCTCTGCTTCACACACTCTCGAATATCCTCGAGAGATCGAGGAATCCTGTCTCTGATCCTACACTCGACCTCTCTCTCCACACCTACGACAAGATCTGCTGCTCAATGGGAAGGTCTGGGAGCTTCCAGTCTATGCTGAAAAACGCGGGAATAACGATCCCCACGTTCGACGTCATGAGGTGAGAAGGGAGCTGCATGAGGGTGTCGTAGGATCCCTCCGAGATCCACATGTCGGTGTCCAGGACGATGAAGTGGGAGGTGCGTGTGTGACGAATCCCAACGTTCCGAAGAATGTTGATGGGATAGTTGCTGTAAAAGTAGGAGCCGTTGGACGAGATGTAAGCCATCAGGGTCACGCGAGAGGAGCACAGCATGGCATTGTCGCGTTGCTGAAGGAAAGCCAGATAGTCCTTCTCCTCCTCTTCTTTCATGTGTGTAACAAATATAATAGGACTACAGAACACCAACCAAGAAGAACAAACCCTGACCAGCGGGAGAGTGCGATGGGCATCATGAAGAGTCGGTTCATACTACGATGGAGAGAAAAGCGATTGCAAACCTCCCAGAAGAGATCAGGGTGATGTCGACTGGAGAGGATTGAGAAGGAAACGCTATTCGCTGAAAGGAGAGGAACACGTACTGTGATCTGTGCTGTAGGCCGCCCCTTTCTTACATCCAGAATAGTCCCACAGAGTCGAACCCTGATAGCGAAGATAGGTGGACGCTGTGTAATATGGCTTGTCTATAGAAAAGCCAGTCTTCCTTTTAGTTCCCTCAAGAGTGAGAAAACCACTAAACACATACTGGAGGCATTGTCACGTATACATTCAAGTTCACAGGTGCTTCTGATCCAGATACATTGCTTTTCACAGAATGAGTTACAGCATTGAAAACACTGAAAGGGGAACCGACTGCTGATATGATGCTAGAGTTACTAGAGGAAAAGGGAACAACAGACTCCAATCGTTCCATCGTTTCCATTGACTGTTTTGAGACCATTACTTGTGGAGGCATATACAAGTAAACCCTCTGTATTGTTACACACAAATAAAGCCAAATACCTTTCTAACGATGCAGAGAGTGATCGAAAAGATTGAAAAAGACAGGCTGCAGATAAACATGAAATATAGCTATTACAATAAGAACAGCTGTGTACATAATTGTTTGTACATACTACCCTTGTTGTAGACAATGGATGCTAAACAATTATGATAGTTATGCTGCGATTATGCGAGATTTGCATATTAGATACTGCTGCGAGTTGTATCTGGGTGTTTCATAGTTTTCTTCGTGGACTATGAATCAAGGATCAAACCGTTCAGAAGGATGCTGGAGTCAAACGACAGCGGCGTATACTCAGTAAATGGATCTCAACTCAAGTGTAAAACGATGGTGGTCTTCTGTACATTCTACAACACGGTATATGCTGTATATTATAGGTGGTTGCCAAATTGTATGATGAGAGTTTATTTTGTAAGTAGATGTCTCTATTGTACTCTCAGTTCTATTACAGTTTTTCTAATATCCCCTATTTCATAACTACCAAATATTATGAATGTATGTGTCGTATGGAGCGTTGTTTTTAGTTTATCGTATCTTTACGTCTCTATTCGTGGACCGCCTCTCTCTCGGTTTCGTAATTTCGTTGATCATGTTCACAGTATCTGCTTCGAGAGTGGAAAATCAGGATGGTTTGACCTGCTTGTTCCTTCTGTTTTAGGACCCACTCTAATGTACTATAGAACCTTTTTAATCAGTATTTTGGCAAACACTGTGTTCACCCTTATTTGTGGAATAATTCTGCACTTCCGGAGCGAGTGGGGATTCCTGATGACCATGTCCGGCTTTGACTCGGTCTGGACTGTTTTCATTGTGATGGAGCTGATCAACAGTCCGCAGTAGTGCTGTGGGGCGAGGTGAACGTTAGGTTTCGCTCGCAGCTGCGAAGCAATCGAGTGTTCCTGATTCTGCTTGTGGTGGCGCTGATCACCCTTCTCCTTTCGCTCTCTTCTCTCGCCTCTCTGCTTGTCATTGGACTATGTAATCACGTGACTGTCTCCACATCTAGTGTGGCTCGCCAAGCCGCTGTACTCTCCGCCTAAGCGAGTAATCAGGTTCTTTGTCCCTCACCCCATCTTCAGATGGCTCTTGGAGCAGGAAAAGATCCACGAAGCGGAGAGAGTGCGTGTGGAGTACATCCCTCGTCCTCACATGATGTCGGTCGGGTACTCTTTGTCTGTTTGTATCATCGTAGCGATGTCACCGGATCCGATGGGGTCTACGACATGAGACAACAACCTGCCATGTCTCCCAAAAAGGAAACGAGATTCCAAGGCACTGGACGTAGACTCCTCCCTCTCTTTTAACTCAAAGATACTCTTGGATCATCGTATTAAGATAATTCTGTGTATAGTGTCATTGTTTTTGTTTTCATACATCCATTTGTTTTTAATGTCCAACCATTATACTGTTATATCTGAGGTGTTCATTGGAGACCCTGTCGATTTCCGTAGGGATATTTTTCAGTATTGGCTACGGGGATGCTCAGTCGAGGAAGCAGTAACAAAATTAAAGACGAATGCAATAAAGATCGAGGATCCAATGGAGAGTATGGAAGATCTGGTTCAGAAAGATGTCGAAGACTCTGTAGATTCACTAAATTCGTGTAAAATATAGTACCGCATATTTGATTTTTTTAAAGAATCCCTTTTTGTGAATTCTTGGAGCATTGTGGATTTTACTGCAGAAGAGAAGAGATTTATGTGTGAAGTAATCTGTGCAGCACTTTTTTCACTAGGAATACTTCAAGTTGGATGAAACTGTTATCCGAGATTTACTTGGAATGGGAATTGGAGAGCGAAAGCGATCTCTAATCACTGGAAATCGCAGTCCAAGTAGACGAGCGCGCGATCTAATGGAGGGACTGAAAGTGATGCTGGAGTTTATCAATTCGCTAGATGGCTCTGTTTCTCTCGTTTACGCTCTTCGTAAACGTTTCAACATTTCCGAAGCTTTGTCTAAGTCTTATTTATGCGTCATCTTTTTGTTGCTCGACAGTAAAGAAGGAGAAACGATAAGGAACAAACCCTTTATGGAATGGAGTTTGGTATATGTGGATTCTGTTCACCTTTTTAAATATAGGATGTGATTTGGTTCACTCTGACTCACTGGACCGTAGGTACGGATAGTTTGGTAGAGTTTCCCTATTCATGGAAAGATGACTACTCAACAGGTAAACTGTATCTTTTATCCTTGTCTAGTCATGGTCTATCCACTCTCGCTTAACCTTTCAGCCCAGTTTGAGCAGTCCTGTCGTTCGATCTGCGAGGCGGTGAGTAAAGCAAGCGAGAAGAAGGTTTTTTAGACAGCACGATTCCACATAGAATTGGCAAATGAAATCGGGAGATTCGCAGGTCATGGACACTATTGCGAAACGCATTTCGAACATATTAAACGCTTTTACTGAAAAGGCAGGACATCACTGTTTGTAAAAAATAGAAATATCGAATTCGACAGGCTTGTGAGCTGATGTCCAAACTGGGACAGTTCTATCATAATAGAAACTATTCGCTACGTAGCAATTCTGTCTCACTCTGTTGTAGTGGCAGTGAGAGACAGTCTTACGCAATGCAAAGATTATATGAATGGCTTGGCCGTACTGTTGAATCACTCTTTTAATCTACTAGCCTTCCTGTAACTATACTGTTAACGCGGTTATCGAGTTGTGCTATCTCTATATTGACAAGTTTTTTAGTCATTACTATTTGTGCTATTGTTTGTTTTATTTGCTGCATGAGCCTTTCTACAGCTAGCATAATTTTGAAATATTTGATCGTTTTGTTCTACGATAGAAATGTATAATCATAGTTGGTGATAGATTACTATGGGAATTCATTTATCAATTTTATCCTTTGGATAGGATCGATATTGACAGAGAGGATAATCTTTAGTTTTGTACGCTTTCATATCCAAAGTTATACATAGAATCAGGATAGTCTTTGAATAATGGACTACTTATAAGAGTTATTGGCAATCGATATAAGGAATTACTCTATTTGAAAAGAGATGAATGATATCAAATTCTCTCTGATGATCTGAGATAATTTCCAGTGCATTATGGAGTATAATGATTGATAAGCGGATAGTAAGTCTTATAATCGTTCTATTGCAGTACATAATTCATAACTCGGAATGTTCGCAATAGTGTGTTACTGAGGTGTTTACAACACTGTGATCATGGATATGAGATTCAGAAAATGTACTGTTATTCAAAAGTTGAGGCATTTTGACAACATTGGGCTTTGTAAGGAGTTCTATATGCTGAAAGAAACGAAGAACTGAATTTCGATAAGTGCAAGAATATTTTCTAGCTCGCCTTGACAAGACCAACTGTAAATGGTATGACGAGTCACTGAATGAACGGTACTCTTGTGGACTGTATTGGAATGGAGTTAAATAGAAACTTGTTTGTTGAACCAACAATCCAGTCTAACAATACAATACTTTGTGAATCTGCTACTATAAAAACTGCTCCATTCGTTACCCCATATTCAGACAGAGTCTTTAAGCCGTCTTGGAGAACGACATCTCCTTCTTTGGAGTGGAGCGTGATGACAACATACTGAGGCCGCTTCTTCACAAAGCGACATACAACAAGATAGAACTGTTTGATGTTGAGAGTTAAGGGAACTTTCAGCACTCTATCCACTTGGTCCGTTCTGACTGTCACCTCAGCGATTGCACTCTGAATCGTATGTGCTTTAGATGTAGAAAACGATATGTTTTTTGGAATTCCATATTTCCTGAGCAAGCGCTAGCCATCACCTCCATATAAGAACCAAACCTCCAAAGTAGGATGAGGAGTCAATAAAGAGTGCTTCTCATCACCTGAATAACCGATCCATTGCTGAATAGAGAGTTGCTTCGAGTTCAAGAAGGTCTATGGTTCAGCAATCGCTGTCAACACTACAGAAAACAGTCTCGACAGATAGGCCAGCTCTGCGTCCTTCCTCTCTGCAGCAGAGATGGTCGAGTAGTTGAGTTTCGTCAGTGTTGGGACCTCCGCTATCACAACCTACTGATAATCACGCCTCGGAACTACTTCGCGAGCAGCGACGGTCCGATCGTACCACAGATTGCCGCGCATCTCCAGCTCCTGAACAGCGGGAAACGAGTCCGTGATCGCCAGCAACTGCCGAAGCGATTCCACCCCGACCGAAGCAATGTGCAGACAGAGAACTGACGGGAAGCAGCACGCCGGCTGCGAGGCAGCGATCGGATTGTCGTCCAGGTAGAGATTGCGCAGAGTGCGGATCGAGGCCAGCGCTGCAACGCAGCTCCAGGACGAGATCCCGTTGGACGAGAGATCGATGGTCTGCAGCGAGGGATGCGAGAAGCGCCTCACGGAACGGGAGCCAGAGCTGTTGCTCGACAAAATGAGGTGCTGGAGACAGGGGAGACAGGAGAGAAGAGGAGTGACATCGTTGAGGTGGAGTGAGGTGGCTGACAAAGCGAGGGTCTACGACAAACAAACAGACAAGTCACTACAATCAACTTCGAAGAAAACACAGGAAGAGGAGACGGCTTTAGAGGATTGTGGTTGAGCAGGAGAATTTGAAGAGAAGAGAAGTGATCGAGGATTGCAGCAACTGTAGAAAACTGGTGAATTTGGTTGTTGCTTAAGTTTAATCGTTTTGCAGAAGAAAAGAGTGGGAGGGATTCTCCCAGAGATATAATATAGCTATCGCATAGCTCGATATCCTCTAGGTCTGACTGCGACTGATACTCCGCAATCTGATCCATACCCACAAGTTCAATCATCTTCTTCGATGTTCCATCATCTGCCAGCTTGATACGTTCTACAGCCTTGTAGTTATCCTTTCCATACTTCTTATATCTACTTCATCACTCCTCTTGACCAAAAACACTTTTCAAGAAAGACGGCAGATAGACTGTTGCATTTCTTTACTCTACTTGGCTGTAAGAAAGACCCCTGATGGTCTCCACAAGAAAAATATACGTGAGTCCCGTTTTCGTCTGTGAGGGACCCATTATTCTTCCCTCTCATAGGATCTTCCCAGCAAATACCGAGCCATGTAATAGATGGTTTTGATAAACAAATTGGACCAATATAAGCGACTTTGCCTAATCATAAGAAAGATGACCAGATACGACCTAGATATCCTTTTGGATCCACAACAAAGTCACCCAATGAGAAATTGTTCATGAAACAAACAATTCACTATCACACCAAAGATGCTCAGAAACAATTGACATGTCGCAAGGTCGGGATGTTTGCTTTAGCCACTTGCTCGATTTCTCTACATCGTTCCTTCAGTCCGCACTCTACACATCACTTGGGAAGACCACCCCGACGTCCCAGATAGAGCATTTCTAACCTTTCAAAACGATGCTCCGTAATCCCCTTCACTAAAGTAGAAACAAACTCCTCAGCATTTTCCCCGATACCAGGATTGTCTATCCGTCATCCTCGCTTCCCACATCAACTGAACAAAGACAAGAACGTCAGGGACTTGGCAAAAGGAGCATCGATGATGATCTGAGCGATGTCTGCGTGCAGTTTGTTGTCTAGACGTGAGATTCCGACGGCTCGAAGTACTGTCTAGATAAAGCTTTCGAAGATGCGTCAGCGAATTCTTTCCAAAATGGAACTCGGTGAGTTTGTTATCTATGTTTGTCCAATAGAACCGAGCCTACATCCCAGCTTCAAAGCGGTCAAATTGGGAAGAGAATTATCATCTATAATGAGACTCGATAATTCGTTAGCTAAAATGGCACATCCACCCAATATCTACTATCCAGCATCAACAGTTCCAAAGTGGGCATCATGTTTTCAGTGATGTGGATGCTCTTCAACCCATTAGCTACATGCAAAGAGAGATCCACACATACAGCTCATATCAAGCGACTGCAGGACAGGCAGATGCTCAGGCGTGAATAACTTTAAGAACGTGTCGACATCTCCCTTGAACAGGTCGTTGCCTACATGAGAGTGAGCGAGTGAGCAAACCAAAGATCTCCATCGTCTTCAGGTTAATGAACTTCCCTTCCGAGAAGAGAGTCGTCATGTAATTGACCCACGCAAGCCCTCTTCCCGTGCCATGAGCCAGCAACGACTCTGCATAGAGACAGGGCTGATACTTGATCAGAAGCTCGAACTCCTCGTCTTTAATCGGCTCCGCTAGATTTCAAAACAAGACCGAAATCGAACAATAGAACTTGCAGTCCTTGGGGTATCGATCATCAAAATTGTAGCGGAAAGGAGTGTCTTCGCCGTGGTTGTGTTTGATCACATCTGCATGAGATTCAAACAGAGCAGGTACTCAGAGTCTCCACGTAGAACGAGCGAACCTCGATGTTGCGTGGAATCGACTGGATGATGCGCATCAGACGAGGCATGGCGACGTTGTCGTAGTTGTAGTTGTTGTCTTCAGGTCAGCCAAGTGCGGAGAGAGTACCATCAATGTCCAGGAGGGAGAGAGTGGGAAAAGCGCCCTTCGACACGTTTTGAGTCAGTTCGATGACAGCAGAGGCGGAAAAATGGTTTGCTTCGATCGACAGGGACTGCAGGGGACATGAGAGGAACGTGTTCACCAGCATACGAAGGACCGTTTCACGATTCATCTTGCATGGACGCTTCCTCTCCTCACGCTGCATGCTCGGGCATTCCTCATCTCGAATGCCCTTGAAAGTTAATGAACTAATGCTACACGGATTTTCTTGAAACACGTTTGACACACCACTCACAAGTATCTCGGCCATTTTGTTAGTTAATCCTAGGAATTACGCCCATTCAAAAAAGAAACCATGAAATTCCACACTCGATGCTTCATTAAGCTTACTCCCATATACTGAGATAAAGTGATCGATTGGACCATCACGACTATCCCCTAATTGTGAAATTACACGAACTCATTAACAATAAACATGGTCTCTATCAACAATAAATTCACCCTCAACATCCTGACTAAATGGTACATCCACATCAGAGAGATCACGCTTTTCACCACTTTCACAGAGTACACAGTAAAATAACGCATTAAAGAAAAACACTATTAGGTATCCTTTCATCGCACACAATAATGATTTTCAGCCACCAATACTCTGTGAAGCAGTTTCTAGAATCCCGCATCTTTTGGATTGGATGAAATCACTCCGATTTTGTATCATCTTAGACAGATTCATCTATTCGTTCTTGTATCTTCTCGAACTGGATACTTTCATGAACCCGAATACAGAGCCAGTGAGCATCTCTAGTAGAACATTTGACCCATGATAACTGGTAGTTCAGAGAATCCCACCAATCGATGTGAATATCAATGAGATCACGAAGAATGTATCGCTTACAAAGAATCAAGAGAATAGTAGTTATTCCACTTACTTTGATTCCAAGTCTCTTGCTCTATTTTGTTTCCACTCTAGGTTGCCGTCATATATTGGAGAAAAAGTTGAGTTTGCAGTTGTGATTACAAATGCGAATAATCTACCTATTCAAATACTGGAAGTCAATGCTGTGATTCTGTCGAATACAATGAAAGCATTGGATGAAATAGGGCCTTCTTCCAAATTCGTCGAGATTCCCCCATTAAATAGTATTTCTCTTCGCTTTGTGAAGTTACTTTGTGAAACTGGTGAGCAAACGTATCTTTGCATGATCCTTTTGTTACTTAGTGTAAGAATCTCTGTTCGATATAACAATTCTCTTGCTAATTTCACCAAGGTTCAGGATTACTCTTTTTTGTCCGTCAAACCATTTGATCTCGCTTTTTCGCGATTTCAACTCTCCGAAAATAGCTACGTCATTAACTCGACTCTGACAAATCGTCTCCCGACAGAAATGATCATTACAAAGATCTATCTCCAAGTCCCTACGAAAGCCATCGAAGTGACGTACAACTCATTTGCAGAGTAGAAAAACTTGCTCAGCTGTCATCTAGATCTGTTCATGTCAAACCTGGATCAAAATACAGTCATTTGTGTATCGTGGAAGCAGTACCTCAGGAAGGAATTTCTCTCGGAGCACTTGGTATTCACTTCATCACAAAGGGCCACAAAGAGATAGGACTGAACTCTTCAATGGTGACCATTCCTGTAGTTCTGAACATCTGCTCTGATGTAGCATGTGTCCAATATCTCGATTCATGGATATTATGAGATTTCAGAGACCATGACTTGTTTTCAACCTCAAGTGGTGGTAGCTGTTCTGATAAATATGTCCAACGAAGTAGCGCAACTTCGAGGTTTCTTTCATAGATACAGTTGGTAAGTCTCGACTGGTCTGCGATGAATGGCGCAATTCAAGTAATAGGAGAGTGTCGTTTTGTATGGAACAGTTGTGGGGTGTAATTTATAGAATAAGTTAATTCAACCTGGCAAAACATTGAGAATCAAGTTACAGTATAATAGAGTCTGGTAGATTTATCTGTAGAGTGGTTCCGCTCGTTTCTGGATTTCAAATATTAGAGGCTCCTCGTTTAAAAGGAAAAGAAGAAACCTCTAGTAAGGCAATGCAGTTCTCTCCCATTTCGGTCCTTGTACAATAGATATATTGTTTGTTGTAGAATTGCTTTGATTGCTCAACAAATTCGTGTGAGGGGTGCACAAATAGGGACGTTTTCTGGCCGCTCACAAGAGGTTAGGCATGGTCACTCGTTTATCGATTTAGAAAAGCTACTCAAGTGACAATACATCGAAGTAAGTGTTTTGTTCTCTGTTTTTTCTAACTCTTCTGTAGATGGTGAAGTGTCTTAAGTCTGGAAAGGTCGTTGTCATTCTCTCTGGCAAGTATGCTGGAAAGAAAGCTGTCATCGTGAAGGTGAATGAGGAAGGAAACGGAAAGTACAAGTTCCCTCACGCCCTCGTTTGTGGAGTTGCTAGAGCACCTCGCAAGGTGACTAGAAGAATGGACGAGAAGAAGGTGAACAAGAAGACTACCATGCAAGTGTTTACCAAGGTTATTAACCTCCAGCACTTCATGCCTACTAGGTTTGAGAAATACCGTGGGATAAGAGGTAGATACAACGTCGATTTCGACTTCTCTGAACTCCCTAAGGGCGACGTAGATCCTTCGGCAAAGAAGGCCGCTTTGCAGAAGATTGGCAAGATGTTCCAGCAGTCGTAAGGGTTCAGTCGGAGAATGACTCTCTAGTTATCTGCATCAGAATGAGAACGAGAAAGAGAGAACCAAGGCTGGAGTTGCTTACCTCTTCAAGAAGCTCTACTTCTAAACGGCTTTATGTGGATTGTCAATTCTAACTTGAGTATCAGTAGTCTGTTTGTGAACAAACACTGCCACTTCACGAATCACTGTGTATGGTACTTATGTATACGAATATGGGTGAGCGCTTGTCTCATGATACTACTGACAGTACCGATATTGAAATAGATATCAGCGGTATACAATGTAGATAAGCAATACTCCGAATTTCCTGTCATTTCTCCATAGGGACCTAGTAGTCCAGTACACTCATTTGGTGGAACGATGCTGTAGTTATAAACAGGGATGTAGCGAACTTGACAATACTCCGCCATCGTGCTAAAAAAGAAGCCACCCACAAAAGGAGGGGAGAACGACACGATCACACTTCCCGGAAGCATGAAGATGGCGTTGGCGAATCCCGACCCCAGCACACCCAGCAGCACATCAGTCCCCAGCATTCGCTGCGCCTGTGTCCTCGGCTCCAGCAGTTCCATCGCGTCTTCGGAGTAGATCCACTCGCGACTGCGACGCAGGTAGAGCGACAGCTCCTTCTGGTTGGCGATCTTTCGTCCGGGAAGATTTCCCGCCACATTCGCACGCGTCATCAGCATCACATGCGGCAAACTTCCCTTCCGACGGATGGGGTCCAGGTCGTAGAACTTGTAGGACGCTGCTCGGATCGTCTCCACCTCGGTCGGCGACGTAAAAATGCCTCCGTAGAACAGATAACTCATCCGACTCGGCGCCATCTAAAAAGTAAAATTCCCGCGGTTCATACGAGTCTTCGAAAGCAGAGAACGCCATCGGTGGCAACCTCGATCATGCGCTCACGAAAAACATTGTCGTACTGGTTTTCGGGAGGAAAGATGGAGAGAGCGATGTCCTTGTAATGCTGGATCCAGAGATAGACCTTCTTGTTTTCCATGGTGGGATAGAAGATATTGTCGATCTACGTGGCAAGGAGTGAGATATCGCACGGGTGGGAATCGATGTGGCTGATGGAGCATGTGATAGACGAAAGTGTAAACCTCCATGTAGTGAGCGATGTTGCGGGCGCTGTGGGGGATCAGCATGTAGCTGTTGGGGTTTTCCACCGTGTTCGGAAAGTTCGGAAATTCTCCCTCCACCACCTCAAATCCCCATCCTCCAGGAAACACTACAGAAAAGGAGCTCGGAAACAGCTACTCGATGGAATGACCGAGAGATCTACGCTAGAGGCATTCTGCACATAGATGTTCATTCCGCCACGATTAAAGTCGTAGCAGACGTTGTGCATCAGAAGGAGATAGTAGCCCTGCTTTGTATCGTGAAGCAACAAATCGGAGTGGTTTGGGCTAGATATAAGAGAGATTGCATAAAAGTACTCTTTACCTTCGATAGGATAAGGATCTGGAACCTTTCTACAGATTACTTCTTGTAGAGACAACTACTCTAAATACTGCTCAACTAGAACCTTTTTCCGCACCTCAAACAATTCTTTCCTAGAAATTTAACACGAATGATCGACTCATACCAATTTGACTTCTGAAAATCGATATAGTGCATCGCAGCTTCCATTTTTGTTATTTTACGTTTGTAGGAAGTTTTTTCGTGCTTGTGTGACTAGAATAGAGCAATATCGCTCAAAGAACTTACTTTACTTATACCGCTATCTTCATACCTCGCTATATGTCGCTGTCTACTCGATCAACTAAACAAACATACAATCAACTCCTCCACAGATAACTTCGAGATATTGTTCACCATAAACAAAGCAGCTAGCGCCGACAGAAATAAAATAACATAGTATATTTGAATAAATGTTCCCATTGTAAAGAACTATGTTATTATAAGTGCATCTTCAATAAACAAGCAATATTACAGTTCTAATAGCATGTTCTTTCTATAGTCCAGATAGACAGCAGAAAGATGGTGTAGATCAGCCATCACGAGAGGAAGGAAAACTTCACTGGTCATCACTTGGCAGTCTTTGACAGCGATGTACGTCTTTGTGTCTTTGTCTACTTCGTCTGGAGTCCGCTTCCTCTACAGATGAGCCCTGCATTCCATGCTCACAGATTCTGTTGCCATGTACTCAATCGCCGTGAGTGAAGCCAGTGTCTTCACCGATTCGTTCAGAAGATGTCGATAGCGTGCCAGATCACTACAACTCAGAATGTCATTCCTAACAAACTTTCTTGTTAGAGGAGATTCGGGAAAGATCTCAACAGACTCCCGAACAATCGAGATTGGGTTTGAAACCGAAAGGAGATTCGATGAAGACACGAAATTCATCTTCGATGCTGCTTCGTTCTACAGCTCAAAAGCCCACGTTTCAGCTACGCGCAGTTCGTACAACGCATTAAAAATACGATCGATCGAATGCCAGAGAATGGAGGGACTGGAGTCGCTAAACGAGACGGACTTCAGCTGCTCGAAAGCGTGTATTTTCTCGTTAAACAGTGGGATGACGACATTATCAAAGTCGAAAATGGAAGCAGGGATACAGACATCCATAGTAAACGGAACCGCTCCAGTGATTCGTTTGATGAGCATGAGACGATTCTTCAGTGTGTCATGCTGACGATATTGGTCGAGAGTGGGAATAGTAAAGTGTGGAGACTAGAGTGGTTAAAGGAAGGAACAACATACCTTGATTATCTGAAATGAATTCAGATCCACTGCGTCATTGTGAAACTAGTTATCAAAACTATGAACTCGCCTACAGTGCACCCTGCAGAATACGAGTACACCTGAGTCTCGTGGATCGAGTCTAGACGATAATTGTACAGAGAACGCAATCGAATAAGGTACAGCTTGACATCATTGCTGCAGCAAGAATCCCATGTCTAAAATTCAAGAATATACTTTTCAATACGTTAATTTCGGAAGTAAGAAGAGTGGAACATACACTATACAACGTTAATGCTTTTCCATACTCCTTCTTTTCGTCAAATATAACGGCTTGTTTTGCAATTCTAAAGTTTATCATAGTATCGAGCGATTACGTAAAGATATGCTTAATCCGTTGATAAACAAAGTATCGATATGAATTGTCAGATATGGACATTATCGCGATGGAGAAACGATGTGTATATAAAAATCAAGCAATAGTGAGAGAAATGTGAGGATTCAGTATAAATAGTTTGATAATTCTGACATAATGTCCAAACAGGACGTATCGGCTATACTTGGACAGAAATTGCTTGAAGTATGTTTAGAATCACCATGTTCAAAAAAAGGGGTGGACGATGCTGGAGGAGGCATGCGATGACTGCAATGTACCTCTAATGCGAAATCGAGAAGGGGAAGTGATTTGCTTTTCATGTAATGCTCACTTTATCAAAAATCAAGACGGTTTGTACAATGTGTGGTCTGTCGAATTTCGTCACTATTTAGAAAGAAGTCCTACAGGAGCAGATGCCTTCAGTGGAGACACTTCCAGCACCTCACACAAGTTCCTATCCTTCGATTGAATCGAATTTAATGGAGTTTGTAAGCGTTCGAACAAAACGACTCCTCGAAGAGAGTGAAGTTGATGACAGTGTCTTAGAAAGGAAGCTACAAATAATCCAGTCAGCAATTGGCTGTTTGAAAGAGATCCATAATTTGTATTGATGATGTCTACTGAATCGTTTATGAGTATAGAAATTGAGGATGTAGACACAGAAGGGGATTGGAAAGATTGTACCTATCATATTGAAGTTATTTGTTCATTTACACGACTACTCTTTAGGACCTTGACAAACCACACCCAGTCCTTTATCTCAATGGGAAGAAGCTTATCGGCCGCTATGAAGCTACTGATGGGACAGAGCTTATTATCACACCACGTAATTGGGTTGTGTGACAAATGATTAGATAGAGGATAATATTCAAATGAGTAATAAGAAGCTTGTATTTAAACTCGACATTGAGCATCCAAATTATGAGACTCTCTCAGAAGTGAGCTCTTCTATTCGTAGTGGGAATATTAATATTCCCCAAAGTACGGATGAACAAGGTACTGCTGTATAGTTGAATTGGTTATGCTACGTACTGTTTGTTACATGTACTATCGTTCTGCAATGTCTTTTTGTTTAAAGATTTGTAAAGAGGCGGAGCCGGATTTCAAAGTCGTAAGGAACCTAGCTATCTTCCGTAATGGCGTGATGATGAATATCAACCTTAGGACTGAAATCAATCTGCTCTCTCGTTTTCAGCTATATTACGCATGAAACCCCAACAATTACTTTTGACAAACTTTATGGTTACCATAAGACTGTCAACTGATGAGTAGAACTGCTTGAAATTAAAAGAGATGTTTTGGAACACTGTATCTATGTGGTTGGTTACCTGTTCTCAGAATGTCTAAAGCACCGCATAAATCCCTACGACTTTACTGATGCCATTGCTTCTGCACAGTTAAACGACGATTCGGTCGCAGTTTTATCCCAGTTCTATGATCGGATAGTTTGTTATGGAGATTTCATTCATTTTAGACGCTTTCGCTCAAGAACCAGGAGACAAGTCAAAGTGACTCTCAAGGGGAACAAGAGACCGAATTGAAAGTGTAAATAGCTAGATAGATTGTTTGTAGAATGTGAATTGGAGGTTAGATGTTGAGTTGAGTAATAAAAGCCTTAACAGAGTGTACAGTCCATCCTTTCTTCTCGAGTTTAATTCGCTTCATCAAGGGAATTCGACCAAAGAATACTTTGAAGTGGACTATGTAACAATGAAGACTATAAGGGATGAACTCCAAAATGCAATCCAAAGCAGTTGGGACGCTTGCTGCAATGACTTTCACTACTTGATTTCTAATAGTTGTGTTGTTTGTTGAAAAGGGAATGATTTCCTTTGGGGGACTGAATGTACAGTGATTGATCAATGACGTTGCTTTTTATAAACCACTGATAGCAATCCTCCCATAGTCAAAGATTCTTAATTCTTCACTTCGATGTCTTGTATTGATTATAATTTAACGTAGCTATGCCAGTTCGAATTGATATATAGATTTGACTCTATCATTTCTGATTCTCCCCTAAAATACAGAAACACCAAGATAGTATGTACTCTGGGCCCTGCTTGCTGGGATGTGGATACTCTTGTCAAGATGATTGACGCTGGTATGAATGTCGCTCGCTTCAATTTTTCGCACGGCACTCATGAGGTAGTCGTTTTTTATTATGACTATCGTAGTCTCATGGAGTGGCACACGACAACTTGATGGCTGCTCTCAAGCAGCGTCCTGGAAAGCATGTATTCGTTGTGAAAAGAAGTGAGAACGTAGGTTGCTGTTATGTTGGATACGAAAGGGCCTGAGATTCGTACTGGGTACCTCGTCGATGGGAAGAACATTACGATTGAAAAGGATTCTATAGTGGAGATCACTACTGATTACACCGTAGATGTGTGGACATGTGTCGATGTAGATCAAGGGAGATTGCCATCGCATCTCGTGTTCCTACAAGGACCTCCCTACGTCCGTGAAGCTTAATCAGCTGATCTACGTGTCCGATGGGGATCTGACCTTCCAGGTCGTGGAGATCGGCACCGAGTAGTTTTTGCTCCTGTCTTGTCACTAGCTCGATTCGCTGCAGGGCTCTGAACACTGCCACCATCGGTCAGACCAAGAACATGAACATCCCGGGAGCGATCATCACTCTCCCCACCCTCACCGAGAGCGTAGGATAGGCCGAATCCACTCATCCACAGGACATTCGGGACATCACCGAGTTCCCTCTTCATCACCGCGTCGATTGCATAGCCGCCTCCTTCATCCGCAAAGCGTCGGACATCGACAACATCCGCAAAATCTTGGGACCCCAACTGCAGCACATCCAGATAATTGCCAAGATCGAGAACCAGGAGGGTCTCCAGAACTATGAGTCGATTCTGGAGAAGGTGGATGGCATCATGGTAGCTCGTGGCGATCTGGGAATGGAGATGGCGCCGTCGAAGGTGTTTTTGGCTCAGAAATACATGTTGCACGAAGCAGCGTTGAAGGGTCGATTCACGATCACCGCTACGCAGATGCTGGACTCGATGATAAAGAAGCCACGTCCCACACGAGCAGAATGCACCGATGTGGCGAATGCGATCCTAGATGGGTCGGATGCAGTGATGCTGTCGGGAGAATCTGCGAACGGATTGTACCCTGTGCAGGCCGTGACCATGCTGCGACAGCTGTGCGAGGAGACCGAGAAGATCTACCCGTACGGCCGTGTGATGCGAGTAGGCGATGAGGGTGGGACTCATGGCAGAGAGTGTACGAAATGAGCGCGGTGAAGTACGAGATCAGCAGGGTGGATAGTGTGTGCTATGAGGCGGTGGAACTGGCAGAGCAGAAGAAGGCGGTGGCGATTATCGTGCTAACACATGGAAACGAGGTGCTGCGATGGATCTGCAAGTATCACGCACCTCAGCCTGTTTTTGTTTGCACCGACAACGAACTCATTGCGAACCAACTGGAGGGGTACTATCGTGCCTGCAGGACCGTGGAGGTCAGTGAACCACTTTCTGGAACTGCTTTGGTCGAGAGAGTCAAGCAAGCAGGATTCGAGTTGGGAGAAGGAGATGTTGTGACTGTGGACGATTGGGATAAGGATGTAACGATTAATACTATTTCTCTCTATCCTTTTTGTTTGAAACAAAATCTCGTTGAACCATGGTTACGTTATCGACGTTATCTGCAATGTTCCCTCTCTATAAACAGGAGGGCACGAAAGAGTCGTCTTTTCCTTATCTCTTCCTCTCTTTATTCCTCTCCCTTGTATTGTAATCCTATTTCCTTCGTAATGATCTGCCAGGAGTCTCTTCGATTTAGTCCTCGATATACTGGAGTATAAAGAGAGTCTTCAGGATGAACCTCCAGAAGTACTGCTACTGCTGTTATTTGAGTTTCTAGGACGTGGTGACCATTATTCGGGAAATCGATGAAGAAGGGAAGGATGAAGAAACTGAAAAGTTGGAAGTACGCGTGCGCAACGCTTTCCATAAGTCGCAACTCTACAAACATGACCGTACTTCGTTTAAAATAATCAAGTCTGTCTTCATGCTTGTGATTGACTGTGTTCTCCTGCTCTCTGGATTTCTTCCTTTTCTGTATGATACTGGCAAGAGAATTTCAGTAGCTGTCGATCTCGATTGTGATGTAGGGTTTTATTGGTCTGGAATCAAGTGACTTGGCGAATTTTGTGTGTTTTATGATCTTGAATACGATATTCGAATCCCTGGTGTCTCTTCCCTGGAATGTGTACTCTACCTTTGTGGTTGAGGAAAAGTGTGATTTCGTGCGTTGTTTAATCGCAGATACGGATTTAATAAACAAACACCTCGTCTGTTCGTGATCGATCTGATCAAGAGTTTCTTCATCGAACTGATTCTGGAGGTTTGTCTCTACAGTCTGATAAGCCTGGTCCTTCAGGTAGACGCATCCATTCTGCTCCATGTCTAGCTGGTCAGTCCGCGAGCTTTCCTGTATCTGTGGCTCGTTCTTGTGGTTTTCATCATCGTCACTAACATGATTTACCCAATCGTGATCATCCCTCTTTTCAACAAAATGGCTCCCATGGATCCTTCTCCTCTCCGCGATCGTATTTACGAATTAGCAGCCAGCGTGGGATTCCGCATTGGTCGAATTCAGGTAATCGACAGCAGCAGACGAACAGGTCACAGCAATGCAGCCGCCTACGGCTTCTTCGGCGTAAACGGCATCCTGATCTACGATACTCTTCTGAAACAGCTGAACGATGATGAGATACTCGCCACGCTGGGACACGAACTGGGACACTGGAAACACGCCCACACATACAAAGTAGTCCTCATTACTTCCTTCTATGGAGATGCTCGCCATTAACGTGCTGTATCTGCTCGTCATGCTGGAGACGTTCTCTCTCTTTATTTACAATAAGGACATTTACTCTTCGTTCCTCCTTTGCCTGTTTTTAATTCTAGATTTGGCTTCGCTGAAACTCCCGTTTTGATTGGTTTTGTATTGTTTGTTTCGGTATGACCGACTGGTTGGTGAGGAATAGAATATCTGGGGCTGTCTGAACGAGATCCTGGGCAATGGAATGAATATGCTGAGTCGGAGATTTGAGTATGAGGCAGATGCCTTTGCAGCCAATCTTGGCTATGGGCATTATCTGAAGCTTGCTCTCGTGAAGCTAAACGTGGAAAATGCATCGTCGCTGAAGTCTCATTGGTTAGTCAGTATGATTCGACATAGGTAGTTTTTAGATGGGAATATCATCATAGCCATCCATCCTTGTTGGAGCGTTGCCAGGAGATTTCGAAAATCGAAAAGAAAAGTCAATATCGTGTTTGTTAATCACACTTTTCTTTACTATATAATGGACGATCTGTTTTCTGTGCGGTGTTTATATTTCATTAATAGAATAGAGTTTATCTAAAGAACTAGAGGCTATACATACCCAAGACACTCTTTCGACGGAGGAACTTGAAGAAAAGATTCAAGTATATGTGTACTCCATGTTCCATGCTGTAGACACTGAAGCAAACATATATAAGAAAGATATTACAGCTAAACCTCTCAGATCGAGAAAAGAGTGAAATGATGCAAGTAGTGTTTCTGCACTGAGTGTTATCAAGAGAGTCCTTTCTTTCGAGTTTTCCGAAAAGAGGGAAAGGCGGCGTCGGACGTCAATTTCCCAGTACAACACTTCCATCGACACTGAGAACGGAAAGATCAGCGAGAGTGAAGTGACTTGGCATGTGCATGTCTGTGGTGACATCGAGTATAGGACAGAGCAAATGGGATTCTAGGGTGCAGTCATTACCAGCGCGGCGCCAAGATGCTGTGTCCGGTGTGCTGCAAGTTCTTCACGTGTCGCTTCTGCCACGACGAGGTCTGCAGCCACGACATAAACCGGTACGACGTGGAGTACATGGCGTGCATGCACTGCCTCCGCATTCAGGTCGAGTCGTGTGATGGCTACCATGCAGAGAGCGGGGCAATCGTGCCGATACTGCGGAGAGATCCTGGGCCGCTACTACTGCAACATCTGCCACTTCTGGTGCAACGACGCGTCCATCAACCAGTTCATATCCACCACCGCCACTCGTTCTTTCATTGACACCACTGTCCCTACTGCAAGATCTGTCGCCACGGGCTCGGCCTGAACATCGACTCCTTCCACTGCCCCACCTGCAACGTCTGCATGGGCATCGAGGCGAAGCGGCACCACAAGTGCATCGAGAACAAGCTCTTCTGCAACTGCCCCATCTGCGGCGACTGGATGCAGACGTCGCGGAAGTCCTCCATCTTCCTCGTCTGCGGACACGCCATCCACAGCGACTGTCTCAAGGAGTACCTGAAGGTGGGGTCGCGAGGCTGCTGCCACGTAGAGGAACTACGTCTGCCCCGTGTGCCAGAAGACCATCGTGAACTCGGAGGAACTCTTCCGCTACTACGACAAGTGGGTGGAGGAAAACCCCATGCCCAAGGAGTACGCGGACTGGAAGAGAACGATCTACTGCAACGACTGCGAGAAGAAAAGCACTGTTCCTTATAATTTCTTGTATCACAAGGTAAGACTGCATTGGCTTCTCCACGATTAGTGTCCTTACTGTAAGTCATACAATACTAAGGTTATTAAGTTTCTTGTTTGTTCATACAATGTCACACGTTCTTGCCATTTCTCTGCTTTTGCTTTCTTTTAGGTGCGTTGCTCTCGAGGATATAGATTTCCGATGTCGAGAGTGTGGATCTGTGCTGTCAGATTTACGCAGTGTATTGGACGAAGAAGCAGATGATTCGGAAGGAAGATATCGAGATGAATCGATCCGAGAGGATTATAGATTGTATTACGACACATTTCCAGAACATGTCGATTTGGTGTATTTTAGTAACGTATAGGAGGGTCAAGAGCGTAGTGCACTCTATTATTTTAGTGATGTCAATGAAACTAACGTAGTTTTCCTTCCTACTAAAACAATGTCGACTCACTTTGATGGGTACACTTTCCAGCCCATGATCTGTCGTCGCTGCAAACAGCTAATTGGATATATCTACTCTCCTGCGGATTCTGCGCAGTGTATGTTGTTTGGTTCTATATCGACCTAGCGTCATCAATCCCTGACCGTACCCTGTCTCTTCTTGACTTCTGTCCCTACACTCATTGTTGGGATGTTCATGAGCAGATTCTTCGCACACTACAGGAAGTCGGCGTAGTTACGTTCCGCCATGGGCAGAGCATATTCTCACTCACTCCAGAACTAGCAGTACGCGCAGGTTCTGTGTTCTCCCTAGGTCACGAACCAAACAATCCTTTCGAATTTTGCTTTTGACATTTCATTGCTGTCGATCTACAACGATAACACTACGAGCGTGTTTGGCTACGACTACTCTACCACCCCTCCGCAGCCTTTCTATTCGTTCTATCTACCTCAGGGAAACGGAACAACACACATCGATCTCTCCGAGTAGCCGATCGATTCCTCTTCAACCTAGTCTCACGTTTGATTCCCCCACTGTTCTGGAGATGAACATCGTCGAGGGAAGTGGCTTGACGGAACTGCGATTTCGTTTTTGTCCTTCGGTGATCGAAGTATGACTGCTTGGAGTGATCGACTGTAGTCTATCAAGTATCACGCGTTCTGGTGCACATCTAAACATCGTAAATTCTGCAGGTTTGAGTTCTGTGTGGGTAGTCTTGCGATCCCTCAAGGACGTATTTGTGTTCGTGTTATGTAACGTAGGTCCTGATGGTTCCTTCTTTGCTCTCCATGTTGACAAAGTACTGCTGGACGATGATGCGTTCGAGAAGGACATTGAAAAAATTGATCTCCGTTTCCTTTAGCTTTTCTGTTTCCTGAAAACAGTATATTCACACACGTGTTACAATCCCATTGTCGTTGTCCAGCAAGGGGGTTTCAGACAGAGGTAATGGCTGGAGACGATAGTCGTCTGTATGAATCGTCTGCTGCGGAAGTTGTGGGTCATCCAGACCCAGCTGCTGTTCTCCGGTCGTCGGCGTGATCATGGGCACTCCCTGTATGCCACCTATTGACGAACCCATCGAGTCCATGTCTGGAGAGAGATACTTCGACCATAACCGATAGAGTCGCATTAGCTCCTGCGCAATATGTTGGTTGTTACTTCCCTGCACTCTCAGCATCAGGAGTGACCACAAGATGTCATCCACATTCTCCTGATTCTCTATAGCAAACTGGCGAATATAGTTCATCACCTTGAGCGTCCTGCTCTTCTGACGATTTGGTCGAACAGAGAACAGCGGAAGCTTGGGTCTTCCTCCCTTCTTCGCAGGTGGCATTTCGTTCCCTTCAAACTCAGATCCTTGAATCCCCGGTCCCGGAATCCCGGTGATTAAGTCTCCTGTGTGAGTCAGGCCATTGCCATCCATGCCACCATTTATCTCCGAAATGGTCATCGTGCCCGTTCCAGACATCTCCATCATGTCGATCTGTCCCAGTTTCATTTTCTTTGATCGAGGTTCTGTGATTTCTCCTTGCTGGATTTTCAGTTCGTTAAGCACATCGAAGAACTGCCGCATCATCTCTGGAGGGGCTTCTTTTCGACAGAGCGCAGAACTGCTCGATTTCTTGCGGGCGAGTAGATTCTTGTGACGTCGGTAATATCCCTACAATGTGACTCGTTCCAAACCACGACATCAAACCAGTGGCGATGAGGACCATCTTCCTTAAATGGATGACTGCGTTTATCGCTTGTCACCAGCTCCATGACGATCTTTGCCAACTGCTCTTTGTTTGCCTTGTATCCGTAGTCATCCAGCTTCAGTAAAAAACGCTCCAACGCCGCTTCCTCGATCGGTTTCAACACAGTCGGAGGTCCTCGTCGAGCACCCATCTGGGGGTTGCGACAGTGGTTCCGAATCGTGGCGACCGGAATGCCAGTCCGATCCGAAACGTCCTTAATCGTCTGTCTACGAGCGTTCACCTCCTCCACTGCCCAGGCAAGTTCTTCAGTTGACCATGTCTTGCGATGAGGCTTTTCCTTCGACATATCGATTATCGTTGAGGAGGGAATCGCGGTTTTCCCCACCTGAACCCCGTTGGTGATGAACGACGGGGATCCCGCAGTTCCGGCAGGGACAGGATTTAACGCGAGATCAGAGTTGAAATTAAAGTGATAGCCGGTTTCGTCAAGGACTGCGTATTGAAGATGGTTGGCAGCGTATGCGATAAGATTATTGCTACTGAGTCGCTTGATTTCATCAAGGAATTGCTCGATCTGGTTGTCCTTCAACTGCTCTCTAGAGACCGGACTCGCCACTTTCCGCGAATTCTGAATAGCTGGATTTCGCTTAAAAAAACCATTGAACCAATGTCGATGAGGACCGTCGTCTTTGAAGGGATGAGGACGATTCATGGCCTGGAGGATCCCCATTACCAATTTGCCCACATCTTCTCGAGGAATCCGCATCTGCTTCTTCTCAAGACGCAGAATGAAGTCCGCCAGGATTCGTTCCTCATCTGTGGTCAGCACAGTCGGTTTTCCAGGCTTCGGATTGCGCATCTTCCCGCTCATCATCGCATACGTCTCTGGGTAGATGCGAGTCGATGACTGCCACGGCATCTCTGATGGGATCGACTGCTTTTTCATCTCTTTGGGGTCGGTGACAACAGTGGTCTCGTCCGACTGCTGGGAGAGGAAGTGATTGAACGTGGCTCGGAAGTTGTTGTAGTCGAGAAGATGGCGTGTGATCTCCGACTGGTCGTTGCAGATGACGTTGTGAATGCGGATGTCCTGGTGCTGCTGAAGGAACAACTGGAGAGTCTGCAAAAGAATCGACTCGTCTTTGGCGATCGACGAGCGCTCGGAATCATTGAACAGCTCGCCGAACAGCTTGAGCACTTCAGACTGCGACACTCTGGAGAGAATCCAAAGAGAGAGACCTACTGGCATCCGTTGCCTTCCAGCGAGAGAAGCGTAGACTCCAGACACAGGTCTTCCGCAGGCTTCAGGTAGTAGGAACTGATGTAAAAGGGAGAGAGGATGCGAGACTAACTCAAAGCAAAACTCAGAGGAATACGTTGTCCTGATCCATTCCCTGAATGCGCATATCAGCCCCTGCATATGCAGAAATCGATGCAGAGAGAGGCACTGAAGGACCCTAGCATTGAACGACATACACAGAGACTACTTGCCCCATGCTCTGTACAGGATTCACAGGAGCCAGAGAGATAGTTCCTGTTCCGCTCGAGAGATCCCCCGAAAATGCCATGGCATTATTCCCGTTAAAGTTATATGTCCCAATCATCTGATTTGGGTAATACGGATTCGGTACAGTCGGAGAAACAATCCCTGGCAGCTGTGTAGTGATAAGATTGTTACGATTGTCATTTCCCTGCATAGGAATCACCACTGGCATAGTGAGAGTATTTCCGTATGTTTGATTTGACAAAGACTGAGGCAACATCCGGGAATCACCTCCCTCCGCCTCAATACCTTGTCCTTTAGTTTCATCTACATTTGTGTCACCTGTTAAACGATCTGTTTCTTCACTATGAGTAATAGGAGTGACTATGGGAATCGTAAGTTAACTTGTCCAAACGAGCCAGAAAAGTTCACATTCACATACTTTGAACGTCGTGCATTGACGACTCCATTCTTGAATTTAAATACTCAATAGGAGTAAATTATTTGTTAATAGACCCGAAAAAAAGAAAAAGGGCAAATCTATTCCACAATTCAATTCGAACCCCTTGATAATCAATAGTTCTCTATTTCTTTTTATATATTTAAATCATTTTCGTAACCACCAACAGGACACGAATCCATATGCCCTGTTATTCTATATCTTTCATATACATTATTCGCTTCCCGCCAGAATCAAACATCATGGAGGCAGTCACACAGAAAATGAGAAAATGGAGGAAAGTCTTTGGTTTCTATGTAGTACTCCTTTTCTGGTTATCTTCGTTTGCTTGTCAAACTGAGCTGGTCAAATGAATACAGGATACTCTTGGCCAGTTGCTCTCACACGTACTAGTGCAGGTGGAAAATGCGAGACTCTTCGGATGGAGTTGCAGATGGCGATTTTTGCAGAGTCGAAAGATATCTTCATTTACTTCAGTGAAACAGACAGTTCGATCATTTCAAAGAGTTATGTATAACTTATCTCAGTCCTTTAGTGTAGAAACGAATTGAATGTATCTCGTTTCTAATTCTTCTTTCATAGATAAGGATCGCGATCAGTGGCATATTGAACTGGGACTATCTCAGAAGAAACTGGGTTTTCTTTGTGATAAAGTTTCCTTTCGTACTAGTGTTCACTAGAACCATCACCTCTTTATTCTCACATTTCATGCGGTTTCGGAAGCTTATGACTGCGTGTCCATTCTGCGATTATTTCAATACCATGTCGAGGTTCAAGGGAGTGTAACTCTCCCTGCTGTTTTGCCAGCGCCAAATTCTCACCTGCCGACGATTCCTGAAAAGGTTACGGATATTTTGGATACGGAGCCAGAGGAGAAGACTTCATTTGATTTGAATACAATTGGGGATAAGGAACTGGGTGAGCTTATAGAGAAGATTCGCAACCATCCTCAATATAGTGTTTTGCTCCAGCGAGTTCGGAGTCTGATTATTCGATAGTTCTTGTTTCTTCCCAAACATCCCATTTTCATTTTTACGATGAATCCCATTTCAGATACGTCCGCTTCTTATAATGAAGAACCTCAAGTCGTTGCTGTGAGCCAGGACGAAGTGAATAGTACGCGTTAGTTGTGATTTTCACTTCTAGTGCCTAGTGTTCCTATTCCAGCAGAAACAAACATCCCCACTCCACCAGAAGCAAACGCTTCTGCCCCGACTGAGAGTGAGAAAGAGGAGAAAAAGGAAACCACGGAAGAGGATGCCTCAAAGACAAAGGAAGGTGATTACACTATGCTAGGAAATGCGACTCTCACTCCATGCGGTCCTGGAGTGATTTCTCAGGTACTGGATGATGGACGTGCTGTGGTGATCTTATTAGCCTCGTAGGTGTTTTCTCTGTATTTGATTTTAGTGAGGGAAGCAGTGATGTAACCCGCTTAGCGACTGGTGTGTTCCATATCGACAGTTTGCGAAAGCCGGAGTACGAAAAGGAGCCTTCTTCCATTCGTATTCTGCGTTCCCAGGTCTATCGCGATGTACGTCTCATCAGTGGTTCTGAGTGGTAGTTGGGAGACTCGTTGATGCAGGCCAAGGAGTATCGAAATGCCCTCTATCTCTACCAGAACGCCATTAACATCATCAACGACAGTCTCGACGAGGACTACCGTGTGGACGTAAGTCAGCTTCTCTCTCCTGACCTCCAGGGAATCGTTCTCGTCGTCACTTGCCTGTCCAACATGTGTTCCTGCTTCTTGGTGCTCGGGGTTTTGCCGTGTTCTCTCGCTCACTCGTAGGACCTGGAGCATGCGGAGCAGATGGCGAACCAAGCCTACTCCATCGCGCCCACGTAGAAGTGCAAATGGGGAGTGAGTCGTAGCTTCGAAAAGGCAGCCATCAACATGGCAACCATCCATGTCTCGCACCACAGGATGAAAGAAGCACTCGAGGTCGTGCAGAAGGCACTGCAGGCGAATCCACAGAGCCAAGCACTGATGGCAGTTTTCAGCAAGATTTTGGAAATGACAAAAGAAGGTCCGATTTCTGGAATGTACTAAGATATAGAAGAAGAGGCAAAAACAAAGACAGCTTCAGTCGGAGGAACATCTTCGTTGTCTGCTCTGTTCAACTCTTCGAGACAGACAGCACAGCCTAGTTCTACAGAAAACAAAAAAGCAGGAGAAACAGAGGCAGCTCCAACAGAGAAGTCAGAGGAAGATGAGGAAGATGAGGCACTCGCAAATACAATATTCTGGGCTTCTCTCGTCGGAGTAGCCGCTATTGGCCTTTTCCTGTTTAGAAAGTGGCGTCATTGAGGGATTTGGTTCATTGTTTGTTTTATATACATTTCATTTGGTGGATGTCGAATAGAACAGCTACTGAGGCAGGAAATGTACGTGGGCAAAACCCACAGAATCTGGTTTTGGATGATATGTTGTTTGTGACTAATAGATTGAAAAGATTACTCGAATGAAGATTTATGACTGCGACTATTGGAAAGAACGGTGTTTTGGACTGTCTGCCTCTACCATTATTGATCGTATGATTGAGCTCGATCATGTTGGTGGAGCCTATAGTGGCGTGTTTCGTCCAACTCCGTTCATCTGTCTTGTACTCAAATTACTGCAAATCGGTCCTGAGAAGGAAATCGTTTACGAATTTATTTCAAATGATGACTATAAGTGGATTATGAATAAATCACATAATCTGGTAGATATGTAACTGCAATTGGGATGTTTTACCTACGTCTAGTTGGTACTTCTCAAGAAATATATACACACTTGGAGCCATACTACAGTGACTACCGAAAATTGCGGCTACTAACTCCAAATGGATGGAGTATTATTCATATGGATGAGTTTGTGGAAATGCTTCTAGAGAATGAGATGGCTTTGGAGATCAGTCTCCCACATCTGGATAAACGACATGTGCTTGAAGCACGAGGAGAGTTATCGCCTCGAATAAGTATTTTGGAGGATGAACTAAACGAGATTATAAAGGAAACTGAGAAGGAGGAGAACGAGTCGACGAAACGAGAAAAGGAGAAGGACAGTTCTGTGGAGTCTGAGTCAAAAAAAGTAGAAATTGCTAGCTACTCTGTTTGCAACAAACACAAAATGTTCGATGACCTAACGCTTTCAGCCGCATTTCCCTCTGATATTCCACCTCGTTGCTCAAAGGGGCTGCAGAAGAGGACAGAGTGTTTCCACGTCCAGAAAAACGAGTGGGAACTGCCTCGCTCGTGTTGTTTGGAAACAGACAAACAAACCAAGATGCCCAATAGGCACAACGATTGATATAAGAGGGGATCGGGACACCCAAGATAGCCTTTGATACATCATCCGAAAAGTGATTACAGTTTCTGATTGAAACTCAATGAAGCACCCTACTTTACTATCATGTTATACTGCCTTCCGCAATAAACTGATCGAAGTTGATCAATTACTTTTGTAATTTCCATTTCTGACATATACGTTGTTCCTAGCAAGATACTCTCACGGAATTTGGCTCCTTCTGCTTCTTTTGGAATTCCTTCCATCACCCCTCCTTCTGAAAAACAATATTCAACTCCTATATAGCTTATCTACTGAAGAAACCCACCATTGATTTCGATACCAGTGTGAAACAGACCAAAACCAATATCTAGAATTCAAAAGGCGATACGAAATGTACTATATAGGTAATCGTTGAATTCCACTAGATCATAAACCTGAGTATTGAAGAGATATGGAATGAACAACATTTAAATACAGATCTGTTCCGTAGCGACTTGAGTGCATGATAGAAAACAAGAAAATAAGTTAGGATAGAATGTCAAAAAAGAGGAGTAATTTGGATCATTCCAAAGACTATACAAATGAGTGTTGAGATATGTCAAGAAATGTTATTCAATGGGACATGCTCCAAGGGCGATACTTGCAAATATTCTCATGTTGTTGACTAACCATAGTTTTATGTTTAGATAACAGATCCAAGATCAAGAAATGGGCAAAAGAACGAAAAGAGAATAAATAAGCAGCAACAATCTAAGCATTTAGAAAATGGTAATTCTGGTAGCTTTTTGTTATCTACTAGATATTTTGACAGAACCTAGAGAAGTTAATATTGATGAGATGTTTTCTTCTGTGAATAATCTACATTCTGCAACAAATACAAATACTCAGCGTCCTCAACAGGATCGATCTGCTCAATCGAGAAAGGACGACAGTATTATAGCATTCGATAGCTAATAAACAGGTAAGCTAGTTCCCAAGTTAGTTCCTACTGCACATCATTCTTTCAATAAACAACGGCACGTAAATCCCAAGAAGCGTATTTGTGTCGAGAGTTGGTAATGTTTAGCAGTTCCTCAGCGAGCTGTCACAAGTCAAGGTAAACCCAAAGGAGCAGATCCTCCAGTATTACTGGAAGTAAAGCCGAAGGTCGTTCCGCTTACCAAATCGAGAGTTCTCAAAGCGCAGCAAGAATCAAGGGAGTCAAAAGTACATCAAGAATCAAGAGAACCAAAGACATATCAAGAAACAAGAGAACCAAAAGCACATCAAGAGACAAGAGAACCGAAAACACATCAAGAGACAAAGGAGTCAAAAGTACATCAAGAGACAAGAGAACCAAAAATGCAGCAGGAGTCAAAACTACAAAAAGATGTGAAAAATTCCAAAGATCCCAAAGATTCGAGACTCCTATCAGAGTCACGAGAACCTCAGGAACCACGAGGTCTAAAACTTCAGCCCGAATCTACACTCACGAAAGACTCCCCTTCTCTCCCTCTCTCTCCCGCTTCTGATGTCCCTTCAGGTCTGCAGGTGGTTCCTTTACTTCCATCGATCACTGTAGCCATTACTCTTTCCTGCTCTCTAGGTTCGTCCTTCTCTCACATTTCCTGGTGCTGAGATCGACATCACTCTTCTACTGGCAGAAAGCTCGGTTTCCACAGGAGATTGGCTCGGTCTGTTTCGTGCCCATCAGCACCAATCATCGAAAGTAATAGCGCAGCGCCAGCTCTCTCGCTTGCACTCTCATCGCACTCTCAGCAATGGAAAACGATTTAGAAAATTCGTGTGCCAGTTCTATGCACCGAAACACGCAGGTCGATATGCCTTTCGGTACTTCAAAGAAAGCGATTTCGTGTCAAATCTTGATAGCAATGAGGTGATCGTTGCTATTCGTGGGCGTGATTTGGATGATGCTATTGATTTCGTGGAGCAGCAGATTGATGACATGTCTATGCTGTCTTTCCACATTAATAGTCTCACCACTACATTCCAGTATCTTATTGATTTGGATGATTGGAAATCACCCCGCAAACTGGAGAAAGTTCTGCATGCTCTGATTCAGCCATTTTCTTATGAGCGTGTACCGAGAGAGTATACGCAGGTCACTATGAATAACTTGCATTTCTTGGTGGCAATGCTGCTTCGATACCCAGGATTGATGGAACGCTTGAGCGAGGAAACAAACAAGGAAGTGAACCACTTGATGAGTCATTACTGCAATATCTGCAGCTTATTTATCGTCCAGGATGATCAGATGGAGAAGCATATGCGTGGCCAGCATCTCATTCCAGTGATTTCAAATTATGTTCCTTTCAAGCAGGCATTTGTTAATGAGCTTACGAAGCAAGTAGTAGCAAAATCTAGAGAACTGCTACCTGCCCAGACCTTCTATGAAACAAGGTAATGGAGAGTGCTTCAGAGTGACAATTAGAGAAAATTTAATTGAGCGATTGATGGAAGGATTTCACAAACATGAACAATTTGCCAAATCCTCGCTGTTCATCTACGGATCGAGCAACAATGGCTTTGGGACAGATGACAGTGATATTGATTTATGTCTTGTGGACAGCACAATTCTCATTAACGAGATCGATAAACTCGCAGAGTCTGTCACTTCAATTCTGCAGGAGATGAAGCTGACCGAGATCGATCAGTCGCGATTGAAGGCTCGAATTCCTGTGATTCGTTTTTGTGATCCTGTTTCAAAGCTGCAGTGTGACCTGTGCTTTAATAACATTCTTCCCATTCGGAATACCATTCTTTTGAAAACATACTCCTATATCGATCCTCGTGTGCGAATTTTGGGGCTCATAATTAAGAGATGGTAGGTTTGCCAGTGGAGAATAATTCGAAGGGCGAAGTCAAACTGCATCAACAACCCTGCGTACAAAACCCTCAGTTCTTACGGCTACATTCTGATGTTAATCCACTTCCTCCAGAGTGCCATCGAGCCTCCGATCCTGCCTGTTCTCCAGGTATTGCCGTGCTTCTCGTCTCGTGTAGGAGCTTCCACCGGATTGGGACGGCATTCACCACGATCCCAGCGTGCGACTGCCCCAGGTCCCCGTTCAGAACTACCAGGGCTCCGTCTACGACACCTACTTCTATCACCCTCGCAGTCTGGAATATCTGCGCGAGTTTGCCAAGCGAAACACGATGACCGTCGGCGAACTGCTGATAAAGTTTTTCTACTACTATGCTTTCGAGTTCGACAACATCCACTCCGTCATCACCATTCGGAAACAAGGTACTTTGAACAGAGAGGAAAAGTGCTGGAGTTGCATGTGGAAACTGGCGATGCAACTCTGTATCGAAGATCCTTTTGAAGTCGATTACGACGTTGCGCACGTAATTACTCCTCATTCGAGTCAGATTATTCTGCAGTGTTTTGCAGTAGGCAGTTTGGATTAGAGCTCAGACTAGAAAACATACGCAGTTCTATTAGAGAAACAAAATGAAGTGGAAGATTGGAGCCATATCGACTTGTTGAGTGAAATTTTCCAGTTGATACAATACTAGTGTGGTGACTATAGCGCTGTTTGTTACAATTCATGGTATGCTTGTTTTCGTAAGATGCCCTAAATATAATTGGAGTGTCCCTAAATATGTTCCAGATGAATGAGGAAATAACTATGGAATCGGGACATATTTGATCTTAAATTTTATGGGTTTCAAACCGTTTCAATTAAAAAGAATAACTCCAGGAGTTTCATGGAATACAAAATGGATTCACAGGTGGATATGAGTCAATACGGTAAAACTCGCAAGTCTTGGAGCAAAGAGGAAGATGATATACTTATTCGTTGTATTCACGCCTACGGGATTGGACATTGGTCAACGATCTCCCAATCTCTCCAGGAGCAGACAGGAACCAAGCGAACAACAAAGCAGTGCCGTAATCGTTGGATGAATTCTTTGGATCCTTCTGTTAATCACCAAGACTGGACTCCCGAAGAAGAGCAAACCATATACAACCTGCAAAAACAATTGGGGAATAAATGGGCGGATATTGCGAAACGACTCAACGGAAGGTAGAAGACCTCTTCTACATGACATACTAGAACCGATAATGCGGTAAAGAACCATTGGTACTCAACGATGCGCAAAAAGTTGCGGAAACTGTACAAGTATATTGGCGATGAGTTCAATAAAAAGCCGGACCTGAAACATCTGGCTTCTGAGTTCATTGCCATAGATTACAACAAGTCGGTTTTCTTCTTCTCTCGTCATGTAGGTTTATGAAGGACCTCAATATGAAACCATCGGACATTCGGATCATCTGTCGCTGCATCGATTATATGCAGATGCTCGACTCGCAGGGGGAGCTGAAGAAGGACTCGGATCGCAACGTAGTCGCCGTTCCATACACTCACAGGTAGCAAATGATCTCCACCATCGGTCCCTACAGCGACACGCTCTACCAGCAGCCGTTCATCGGCGACAAGAAGGAGCTCTACCTGGAGTTCATCCGCAAGGTGCTGAGCACCTACCAGACCCACAAGAACGTGTTCACCAAGTACGCCCCCGACGTCTGCTTCGAGAACATCAAGTCCAGTACCCACTCTCCACTCCCCTCATCTCCAGACAGCACCTCGATGATCAACGACGGACAGAACGACTCCCCCTTCGCCGAGGACATCAAGATGCAGGACATGATGCACTCCGTCGCGCCTGTTCATCATTCCCGCGGGAAACGCCAACGCAGAATGGTGGAAGAGGGTTCCTCGATGCAGATTCCCCTCGTGAACGAAATGTTTGATTCCCAATACATGACGCAGTCGGCTGCCTCCTCCATGCTGATCCCCCAGATGTCCATGCTGCAGTCGATTAACTCGAACATGCAGCCGATGGTGCAGATTCCCATGACCCAGATTTTGCCACAGACGCAGTCCCAGATGCTGCAGCCACCTTCGGTCACTGTACAGTCGGTAGATGCACCTCTATCCGTGGTGGAACAGAGTGCTGTGGATCCTACAGCCCAGGTACAGATACCTGCGGCGCTGGGCCTGGACGTAAAGTCGGATGACATACCGATGAAAGAGGAGAAAAGTGTGACATTCCATCTGTGTCAGACCGGAGAGGACACTCATGAGAATACTGAGGGGGTTGAAATGGATGATAAAAGAGCGAAAGAGATGTATGTGCAGTGCTTCGCTGTTTGTTGAAACAAGAGTAGACGATTGTGTCAGAGCTAGGTTTACATGACGATTGCACTCTGAAATAAGTCAAAGAATTATGAAGTAAAGATGATGTTTTATCAAGGATAGCGAGTTCTCGTTCAATAGCCTATCTGCTGATAACGGGATGAACTACTTATCGGTCTAAAGTTACTACTCAAACAAACACAGAGCGTCTATTCATGTACATGTACCCTTACCAGGACAAACCCGTTCTTTTCCATTTCCTTCTTTAACGCTTCAATCGCTTCCTCTTTGTACGAAAAACCAGGAACAATCACAACCGCGCCTCCTGAACCACAGAACTTCGCTGCCATTCCATGTTTCCGTGCAATCTGATCAAAAGACTAACAAACTACTACTCGAATCATTGTCAAGTTCGCTCCATTCTCTCCACCAAGTGCCTCGTCTCCCCAGATCTTTCTCCGCAGGTCAAAATTGCGATTAATGCAGTCTTTCATCTTCTTCTCATCGCGCACACGAAGAGCCTTCAAAAACTCTTCAGGCAGACCCGAAATCGTGAATGAAGGAACCTCAGCCACTCATCCAAGGATATTGGTCCATTAACTCGTGAATCATTTGATCCCCCAGCAGCCAACGCTGCTTCACGTTCGAGTGGAAACTGCCGGAGTAGTGTTAAGTGGCCTGGGTGGAGAAAGAGGATATATCTTTTGGAATTCCACAATACGCCAGGAAAAGAGGTGGTAGCAGACTCACATCGATTTTCTCATACCTTCCATTCCCTGTCTTCTGAATCAGCTCCTTGTCAAAGTCCATCAGCACACATCCTTCCAGGACTTGAACTACCCGATCTTGCAGTCCCGCAGTTATCCCCAACTCCTCTGTTTCCACACTCAGTGCCCATTTGATCTGCTCCATGGGAGGGAAAAGCAGGGTCTACCAATCAGAATGCAGAATGGAGGAAACCGGAATATTGTAGAACTGCAACAGTGCACGCAATGTAGCGATGATAATGGAGGAAGACCCGCTCAAACCGACCTCTCTGGGGATGTTTGTGTCATAGCTGAGTGTGAAAGGATGCATGTTGATGTAGATTCCCTTCTCCATTATATACTTATAGAACCGATTTAGAGCAGCGTAGATCAGACGAACACCTCCCTAGATCACAGTTCCATTGCACCCATACCGAGTATCCATTTTTCTGAAGCAATGCATGCAACCCGCGGATATCATCAAAATTTAGCGGATCGCTTCTACCAATCACGGAGAGGACAAAAAGGGTACAGAGGATGTGGAACGAGATTCAGCCTTTCGGATTTAAGAAGAGTGACGGTGGAGGCGAAGTTATCGACCGTGATGCTGATTGTGTGACCGTAGTACCCATCCGAGGGATTGCCGATCAGCCCAATGCGACTGTAGCAGACTGCGTTGATCGTCAGCTGGTTCCTATCGAGGTCGCGGTCGTCAGCCTTGAAGATCTGAATGCCCTTCTGGAGAGAGGACTCAGAGTGGATGCCAAGAGGCAGGAAGGGAACCCACATGCCAAAAACAGAGGGGGTGAACAGAGCGATCATCGTGTAGGGAGACTGCAATGAAGCGTACCACACACACCTACGTGCTTCGCCGACCGCAGATAGTCGACGTTCAAAACGAGGAACGGAGCTACCGAACGCTTCGTCTCCGCAGTGATTTCGGTGAGTCTAGGGTGAAGCCACGGGAAAACAAGTACGCTCGCAGGTTGTCATAACTGTACAAAAACACACCGTTTGCCTTCTTAAACAAGAAATAGTCAATCACGTAATCCAGATTCAGACCTTTCACAGGAATGCAAGTGTCATAACAAATAGCAATCGTTTCTGAATGGATGATTTTCAAGTCACGCAAACGATTAACCACATCCACCTTGCTAAATCGTTAATTAAAACTACAATAATAACTCTGCAAACGGATGGGCTGTATCCTCGATCTCTGAGAGTGAGAGGACAGTCACAGTTTCGACATGTTCAGAAGCAATTACGTTGCGATAATGTTCGCAATCAACAGCACGACATATCACAACTGAGCTGTCAATGTATTTGCTTATGCGTATGATTCGCTCCCACATCAGAATTGGAGACATTGCGGGATTTGTCTTGTTTAGCAAAACCTCGCTTTCTGTCGTATTTCCTACATCTTGAAAGGATCGAGAGTCCTTACCATTGAGATCGATATCTAGATATACAAATTGCATTTTTGTGTAATGAAAACTAATCGGATCTTTTTTTTCGGAATTCCTAAAAAGAGAGGAGCGCCAATAATAACCTTTGAAGTCTTTCCGGACGTATCAAAGAATATATTTGGGAATGGACATCGCTAAGTCGTAAGTAGTTTGAAAGATGGCTTCCTGAATAGGCCAGAGACTAAGGAACGATATTCTCTAGTAGATATTGACGACCGTCTTCAATATGTACCAGAGCTATCTTCCGCCCTTGGAGTCAACCCATCAACATTGCTTTCCCATATTCTAACTGCATTAAAATCCCAGTTGAACAACGAGATAAGGAAGACTTCTGCCACCAAGAGGCGCCGTCTTCTTGAATATCTCTTTCCTTACGTTGTTTTGGAGGATTATTCACCTTCTGTTGTGTACATGCTGGAGAAAGAGGAGGACATTCCGGAGGTTGTTATGAATAAGCTGCTGCATGACAAATCGTATGAACAATTTCTAACTCCCATAATCAAAGCGAAGATTTATCTTAAGCGAGATGACTATTTCCAATCCGACTTCCAAACATTGTTTTCCTCTCAACCTTCAGGAATTTCAGTGAAGTCGAGTATTCTCAACAAATATCGATTTTCAAATGAAGACACATTGATTTCCCAGTTCTTCCCATCCGAGTTGATGTGTCCTTTTTTTCTTATGCTTAGAAAGGCGCCTTCGATGGATCCCTTTCTCCAGATGGTTGCAAATGACAAGGTGTTGACATCCAGGCTGTTTTTCCTCTTTCTCCATACACTGCTCACAAGCACCAACATTTCCTCGGAGACCCGTTTTCACTATTTCGAGCTGGTGTTTGAGTTCATTAAGGAGAGGAGGTACGTCTTGGTCGGCCTCGCTGCCGACTCAAAACCTTCCAACAGATCGATCGTGGAGAACTACATCAACCGTCTCTTCGCCGATCTTGACGAAATCCACGCCTACGACCGGACCTTCTCCATCGACAGCACCGAGCGAGTCTCCTACGCCCATCCGGACAACGAAAAGCAGAACATCTGCTACTCCATCTTCACCCTCCTCGATCGTCTGAACGACTCGGCGAATCAGAGTGACTTTCTCAACTGCGTCTTATATAGGTCCGCAGCCACCTCCCACCACCTCTGCCTCGAAAGAAATCCGCTCTAAACTCACTGCTCTCTATCAGGAGTGTGTCGATAAGATGCTCGCCAGCGATACCACGCATGACTACTCCTATCCTGTTACCGACTCAATTGCGCCGCACTACAGCTCGATCATATCGCATCCCATGGACTTGAGCACCATGCGAAAGCGTTGTGTCACCTACACATCCATGCGCGAGCTTCGCCAAGATATCGACACGATTCTGTCGAACTGCAGACTGTATAATGGAGACACTGCACCCATTACTCTCCAGGCACAAACGTTGCATAAGAAGTGGCGAGAAATCTTGCTAGCGCGACAGATTCAGGAAAACGAACTGCAGCGAGAGCTAGAAAGCGCAAAAGTGAAGGAGGTGAAAGTGGAGCCGTTGGATCGCTCGACAGTTCAGAGCATTTTGAATCTAAGTGTCTTGATTCTGGGGATTGCCTTCGAAACTGCAACATATCGTTCGCAACTGTTTCGAGCGATCACCCAGCGTTTACTGTTTTTGCTGGAGAATAACAAGCCACCAGTAGATAACGGGATCTTAGATGTGGTGCTTTTCAAGTACTCACAGCTTCTCTTACTTTCAAAACAACTACCAAAAATCGTGGAGAGTGTGGAGGGAAAGAGTTCATTCTTCCCTGAAGAATTGTTGGCGAAGAAACCCACTTCGACGGGTTCTGAGCAGCACAGAGTCGTTTTTGCTTTGCTATTCCAAGAGTTTTTAGTAAACGCTGCGGGAGCAGATGAGGAAGATCGCAGTCCGGTTCGGAAGGATCTGATGGACCACAGCCAGGATCTCGAGACGCGAGAACTGCTCTACTGCTCAATCTGCGCTCAGTTGCCCATGATGGAAAGTCCAGAGTCTTCCGAGGCACTGATCATTGGCGATATTCTCAAGATTGTTGCTCAGTATGATCTCACGTGCATCAAGCAGGACTGGCACTGGATCCAGACGGTGTCGCTGAGTCTGATTCTTCGAGAGGTAGAGAAGTTGTGCCTGTCTAATGAATAGCCATTCCAGATGTCTCTTCTCTCGCTATTGGTGAGTTTGTGGATCGCTCCGTGGATGAAGCAGGATGCTCTTTTCGTGGACACATTCGAACTGCTTTGTAGAGTAGAAGTGATGGAGTGAGTGGTAGTGGTGTTAATTCGCTGCACGGAAGCAACGAATCGTTTAACTGACCAAATGATGGACACAATGATCCAGGGCTTGCGCGATGCATCACTGCCAGTTGTAGAGCTGTGTGCATGATATGTAGAAAAGAGTAATGAAGACCCTACGCGAAGATCTGGTTCATGCCATCGATGAACTGCAGGAGAAAATCAACTTGTTCCACGAGATCCCAGAGATCCTGTTCTCTGATTTTGTTGCCAAGGAACAGCCCTCCCTTCTTTTTGAAACTACCTCGCTTCCTGCTTTGGAGTCTGTGAAGCGTCCTGAAAATCCCGTCGTTCCTCAGGAAACGAAGGCTGTCGAAGTGGATTCTGATAACGACTTCTATTACTCTGTTTGTTCAATCCACACATCTCCACTACCAATGCGAGGACACTGATCCACAAGCTTTCCAACAAACAATACAAAACATCTACTTCTTTCCATTCAACTTCCACTCTACCACTTCCTTTATACAGTCTGCTACATACTTGACACTTCCGCTGGTCAGTCCCGCAATCGAGATACGTCCAGTGCTCAGCATGTAGATGTGGTGCACATTCACCATTCGATCACTCTGGTCCGGATCCAGTCCCGTGAAGCTAAACATACCGATCTGCTTGGTGATATGGTCCCAGTTTCCAGGACATCCATTCTCCACCAGAGCATCATGCAAGCTCTTCCTCATCAGCAAAATGCGGCCCACGATCGACTTCAGCTCGCTCTCCCACTCGGCGAAGAGTTCCGGATCTCCCAGAATGGTGGCCACGATCTTGGCTCCGTGCATGGGTGGATTTGAGTACATCTTGCGCACGATGATCTTCATCTGGCTCTGGATGCGAGTCGCGGTGTCCGCGTCTCTGCAGATGATGTTGATCGACCCGATGCGCTCTCCATAGAGACCCATGTTCTTGGCGAACGACTGGGACGCCAGCATCTCCATGCCCTTCCTGGCGAACAGACGCACCGAGTAGCCGTCGTTGACCAGGTCTCCCGAGGCGAAGCCCTGGTAGGCCGTGTCAAAGAAGGGGACCAGCTTCTTCTCGATGCACAGATCTGCCAGTGCGTCCCACTGCTCGCGAGAGGGATCCACGCCCGTGGGGTTGTGGGCACAGGTGTGGAACAGGATGATCGAGCCCTCGGGCGCATTGCGCAGGTCTTCCACCAGACCCTCGAAGTCCAGAGCACACGTCTCCGCCTTGTACCAACGATACTTGCTGATCTCGAAGCCCGTCTCGGAGAAGATGGCGTTGTGGTTGCCCCAAGTCGGACTGGGGAGATACACGCGACGGCCTCCCATGTACTTCTTGAGGAATTCCGCACCCAGACGGAGGGCACCTGTTCCGGAGAGAGACTGCACGGTGCACACGCGCTTCTCAACCAGAGCCGGATGGTCTTCGCCAAGAAGGAACTTGACAGCTAGTTCTCGGAATTTTGGCAAACCATCGATAGGAAGGTACTCCTTGTTAGAACTAGGGTCAGCCAGGATTCTTTCTTCGGCTTTTCTCACCACAGGGAAGTAGTAGGGCTTTCCTTCATCAGTACGATACGCACCAACACCTATACATAATTCTTTACAACAACTCCATACCAAGATTTACCTTGCGGGGATCTGTATCATTCTGATAGCCAGTACTGACCTTGAAAATGGCATCAGGAGGACCAAGAGGTACGTCCTAGAGATCACATTCACGAAGAGCAGCCAAACGTTCCAAATAGACATTATTGGAGTAAAGAAAAAATGGTGTTGATCCCCCAGTCTATGCATTCATTGGATGATGACCCAATTGCACTGTCACCTGATGGTTCATAGCCCCTTTTTTAAAAAGAGTGTCCCTATTTAAGTAGATACGTTTATGTAACAAAAAGGTGTAAATCAGATTATCCACGCTATGAAGACGAATAACAGGAGACTTGTCCATATCTCGCAGAACTCCTACTATTGCCTGAAAGACTTTCCTTGTTGGAATAGTAATACACTACAGGTTACGCAGAAATCCCGACAGTACTAAAACTGGCTGACCATTTAGTCCTGGAAACCCACATGCAGAAGAAGGCGAGAAAGCGATAGGCTGCGTGCTGTTTGCAGCTAGTCGATACATCGATGGGACTTTCGCATTCTCAAAAAACACCTACGCTCGACTCCAGCCAAATTACCAACGTGCTCCTTCCAAGGAAGCTTGGCTTCTTTCATAATACTAGAGTAGCAATATCTGTCGTCACTTCCACAGAGATTACACCACTTTACTGAGAATTTCCAGCCACATGGGAATCGAGGCAGCACCAGTGACCGGTTCAGTTCATTTGCTAAAGAAACAACATAACGAAGCGCCTTCCGTATCGTGAAATCTGTAAGTAATAAGTCCAACGAAAAAGAACAGGAAACCGAATCTAAAACGAGGTAACGGGCACTAGGCGAAGAATATTCCCCGCCAATATCCAACGGGTACATTTTCATTTCCTTTAGTCGGTATATTTTGTTTACATAACCTATCACGTAATTGTTGTGCATCATCACTTGTTTCTCATCTACATCAGACAGTAATGCTTGCTCAAACCTATCTTATCCCAGTAGAACTGATGGTGCGAAAAGAACACAGAGCCACTGCTAAATGTTTCTTGAGGCAGCAAAATCCACCGCAATGATGGCTGTACGTTTAAGATGCGGAGATGCTCCATCACAGGCTGATCGCTCATCACCCAGCGATTCTGATACTGCAACACCTTGTTTATGAACTTCAAGGACTGCAGAGTCGGTCGAAAGAAGCTAAGAGTTCATCCCATCGAGAAGCGAAACATAAAACCCGCGCAAATTCCGGCATCTTTCTGAGCGATGAGATCGTAGTTCTCGTAAGTCAGAATCGTAGGAACTGGGTCTTTGAAGATTACCACATCCGAATCGAATAGAAGAGCGCAATAATCGAGAAGGATCACTTGCCGGATGATCTGCATCTTGTTTGCCATTTTGAGGTGGAAATCCTTTGTTCCAAAAAAGGCCTCCGAGCTCGTCTCGTTTTCCGGTAAGAGCGATTCAAAGTATGCTACTGGATATCCTCGATCATACAATGTCTTGACTCAGCAACTTTAAACAAACCTACTTCATAAGCATTCATGTCCACAGCGACCACAATGAAATTGCGATATTGGCTTAATCTGCTCACATCATAAGACGAATAGAAGGATTCTAAATAACTCGAATCCGTAAAAGTCAGCATCACAACACCATTAACAGCAACTCTGGGCACAATATCTGCCAGTGTAACCACAGGCTTTCCTTGTTTAGATGTGTATTCTAGTTCGAACTGAGAGAAAAAGTTCACTTTTATACAAACGCTCAAACATCTCGATATAATCAGTATCATCGTCATAAATAGGAAATCCAGAGTCCGGAGCGATTCGATTGAATATGTTATAAGCTATAGTTGTGAACTTCAGCAATCGTGTGTCCTTTATATTACGATTTTCAGTAGACGATGAGCTCACAAGCAAGTACTACATAGTATCAATAGAAGTAGAGAATACCGGTTGCTCTATTGCTTCTGTAGCCACTGACGCTAAGGAACAGAATAAAGAGATAGATGCCAATAGAAAAAAAGCTACAATATAAATCAACATTGAGCGGGAGCAAAGAAAAAAGCTACAAATATCGAATATTTTGATTGAACAAAGAAGTCACTTTAAATATTTTACTATTTCTTTATAATCTGGATCATTTTGATCCACAGAGAGACTCGCTCCATATTTCCACATCCAGTGGTTTGGTAACGGAACAATCTCATACCTCTTTATAGTTTGTCTGTCATCTATCTCTCTATTAGATTCAATAACATAGTTTTTTATGCAGTGTCTTTCATTATCATATATGCACGTCCTGATCAGATTAAACTCTTCCTTTGAGTTTCGGCGAATTCCGTGCCACAAAGGGCCCGAGAATGTGATCTTCCAGTCACGAATCGTGAAGTCTCCGAAAAGTCGGTAGTTGCTGTTGCTGTTCTTAATCTTTTTTCCCACCAAAGCGCCGTCTTTCCACTCGACCTCCGCATTTGCCCGATCGTAAAAATGGACGACTCCTTTCAGAGGATGGCCCTCTTCGAAGGTGCCCTGGAACATCAGAATGTCGCTGCATTTCTTTCCCGTCTCCCAGAGGTCCAGGTACTTCTCGTTCTCCTCTGTGATGACCAGTTTGGTGTCATTCATGCTTGCGATCGGGGAGACGAAATAAACGCCGTTTCCATGGAAAACGTTGTTCTTGAACTCGCCCTTGTACAGCACCAACTCCTTCCCCGCCGTGCTGGCCGTGCTGGCCTTGCTGTACAGAACTCCGCTGCCGGCGCGCAGTCCCTTCTCGAACCCTCCCTCGTACTCCTTGCGAGACTCGCACACAGACTTCCCCGGCAGGCCGGACTGGTCCTCGAAGAAGTAGAAGGTGCCGAAGCCATGCGCCACACCGTTCTTGATGTCCCCGCAGTACTTCTTGTTCCCGTTCAGGTAGAAGATGGTGCCGTTCAGGGGTCTGAAGTCCTTGAAGGTGCCGGAGAACACAACGCGATCGTACTCGTACATGCTTCCCTCGCTGATCGAGTCGTCGCCCATGCGTGCCGTGATGTACTTCATTTTCGTCCGCTTGTCCACCAGAGTGTAGTCGCCCTCCACCCTTCCGTTTGCGAAGCTGCCCTGCAGATAGTGGTGTGGGAATCCGGGCACGTCGAAGCGCACGCCCTTCTGCATCGCACCGTCCTTGAAGTCGCCGCGACACACGAGTTCGCCCTTCGCAGAGACGATGTACCCGGGTCCGTTCGGCCTCATGTCCGAGGAGTAGCCGACGTAGAGGTAGGTGCGGTCCTTCTGGAGGACCTGGACGCCCTCGCTGCCGGTGTAGAGGAGGGGGGAGAGCAGTTCCCAGGGCAGCGAGAAGTCGGAGAGGGTCTTCTGGGGGTCGTCGGGGGTGTTGGTCAGCGACTGGCTGATGGCGGAGGAGGACTTGTCCAGCAGGTTCAGCTTCAGCTTGACGGTCTCCTGGCCCAGCAGGTCGTAGACGGAGCCGTAGAGCACGGGCAGCTCGCTCTTGGTGACCACCTGACTCACGAGGGGGAGCAGCGAGAAGCGACAGTCCTCGTCCAGACAGGGCGTGTCGTAGTCCCACATCTCCGTGTTCACCTCCTGCTCCCAGTCTCCGTAGAACTTGCGCTCCGAGTAGTTCACCGCGTCGAGCACCACGATCTCGAAGACGAGATGGTTATTGATATTGTGACACTGAACCAGCATTAGGTACTGCGGAAGCTTGCTCTGGCTCTCTGCTTCGTCGCACTTCAAACGAATCCCGCCGACAAACTTGTCCTTCAGGATCATACTTCGAATGTAGATGTTCAGGTGCATCTGGCCTCCACGGCCTGCAGAGAATGGAAAATACACCTTTACGCTGCCCACTTCGTCCAGCAAAGTGACATACTGAAATTCTCCGATACGACAGAGAAGAGAAAAGTCCTCATATCTGATTGATGCTTCTGACGAGGACACCAACAGATCGACATTCGACTTATAATACTTGGAAAGGCTATCTTGATTACCATTCATCGAAATGGAACGGAAATAACTCCTGTCCTTTCTCCTCCTTTCTCTGCCATTGGAAAAGCGACTATATTCCTCAAATTGATAACATTTAATCTTTATGCCTTCCTGATTGAATAGATTTCTTATATGCTCTACAGCCTTCTGTTGAAGCGAGGAAGCGTAGATAAATTGAATCTCTTTAAAATCATTGTTTCGTAGCCTATCTGAAATGAACTTGACTATCACCTTCTGGATATATAGCTGATTGATTTTCTCCTGTTTATCTCCATGTTTTACTAAAATGACCAGTGAATCTTGTTGACGTGAAATAGTTGTTGACTCTAGCCTCTCTAACTCGATGAGTTGACTTTCACCGCATATAGGACGAGAATTTTGAAGGATAATTTCAAAACAGTAAGATACAAATAGATGAAATACGCGTTTATCCTTTGCCCTACTTGAAGAGCATGATATAGATAAAGATGACAATATTCTTTCTCGATCTGTATCACTTGACTCGTCAAACAATACTGAATTGTCCCTCACATAGTCAATTCGTATTGTATCGGGAAAGAAGAAGATACGCGCATTCATCAATAGATAAAACAGTTATTCTTAACAATTTTCGCTATGAAGATTTTGGAATTCCAATAATAGAGGAGCTGCCATAAAAGGGCCTTATTTTATCCAGGTCTTTTCTCCATCTTAATAGTATCACTGCAAAAATGAGTTTTGTTATGAATGTTATTCGTACCTTCCTCGATAGAGAGCCTGGTAGGGTTTTTATATCTTCGAACCTAATGTTTAGCTATGTTCATGGGCTTGGGTCTGGGAATAATAGGATGTGCTCTTCCTTTTGCGGTAGTTCCTGTAAGAAGAAGAATGGGAAGACAGACCTATTTGTGGAGTGACAAGGGTTATTCCTGTGCAAAGAATGGATATCTGCTTAATCAGCCGAAGAGAGACTAAAGAAAAGGACGTGTAAATCAGTAATTTATAAGAGAGCTGTTTGTTACCGATTAATCGAACAAAAGCAAAACATCGTATTCACAATGCAGTATATGATCTTTATTTGAGCAGAGTATGTTAGTACGACTACTAACCTTCAAATAAAACTGGTCAGGAACGGATATCAACTGAACGAACCTCATTCTGAATATTATTTGAAACCGATTTTGGATCTGAAAGCAACTGTTCCAATATTGATTGCTCACTGACAGTGCTTTGTCCATTCTCTGGCATTGCAGAGCCAAATAAGTCGTTCAAGTTTACTTGTTCACCGATTCTCCTCGCATACTTTGTACGGACTACAGGAATATCAGCAGAGAAATATATATTATGAGTGGGAGCAAAAGTAGAAGTCACTTTGTTAAACGTCTACATCACAGCCTCGTCCCAGTCCTACAAACTGATCTTCCCAGAGACTGTCCACACCAAAAAAGTGCAGCTCCTCGTCCTTTTCAGGAAGCTCGTCGCCGTAGCGAATTTCCATCCGTTTGATGGTGTTTCTGGAGTATGGCAATGACCCATATCCAGGGTGTGTGCACTGGAAGAACTTGTCGTCCTTGTCGCTCATCTCGTCCCGAAGAAAGCAGTACTCCGCGGGAGCTTCTGCGTGAAGATAGATGCAGTCTCGATTGTCGCAAGGAACGCCGTGGATGTAGCTGTTGCAGTACTTCGTCGTCCCGAAGCTGGCTCTACTCGTCACTCCTCGCCATCGCGCAGACCTCAGGAGCTTTCCCTTGTAGCGAAAGCCGTTCACCGCGAGGATGCAGGCGAGTGCATCCTCGTCCCTCTCGAACGTGACGTAGCTTTCCGTGAGGAGACGAAGGAAAACAAACAAGTTTACGGTCGAATTCACCACGAGAAACGACTTGTTGACCACCACCTTCTGGATTTTCCCATATTTGCCAAACATGTCCTCGCCCAGTAGAACGCTCTCCGAGGCGTCTTCTCGCACCATCCCTGTTATATAGACCAAGTTCCGCTGGACGATCCGTGTCTTTTGCAGTCGGAGCAGTTCCTACATTGGACTGAGGAACGAACACTACGTCATCCTTGGGTGAAGAACCATGGCTGCTCTCCCTCCTGCATATAGTATGTCTGCAGCTCTTCTTTCCCTTGCGACTACTAGAAACATTTGCACCATCTTCGTTTTCTCTACAATTAAAATCCTATTCTATAGCGGTACATATTTGAAGAATTGTGAACAGTGAAAAGGCTCTGGTCATAAGGTTTTCGGCAATTTGGGCAACGGTTATCCTTCTCTCTGATTTCATTGAAGCACCAGAGACAAAGCTGTATAGTGATCCATTCTACGCCATCTTTACTTGAAACTTGCAAGGACATGGAAAGAAACTCAAATCAGTATCATCCATGGGCCCACAACAAATTGGACAGATAGTATCATCATCATCAGTCATCGACTCAATTATATGCTTGTCATGCATCCTCCTTATATGTTCAAAACTGCACCTCTCTAAAAATCACACCACGCAGTAATATTTACGATCCTAATTATGATATCAAGAATTATAATGTACTTGTAATATGAAATCCCTGGAGAAAACCTAATTCCCGTTTTTACGCTTTGGTTTTTATCCATTTTTCAGGTGAACGATGCTCTCTCTAAACCGTTTACTTGTTAATTCTGCTAAGGGGTGCAGAGACCTAACGAATGCAGCGAAAAGAACGCTTTCTGGCATTTCAGCCCGTTCTTACATGGCAGGGCGAGATTGGGTTGAGTTCCAGGGTCTCCAGATAAGAAATGGAGCCGCAGAACTTCCAAGTTCGGCACCATTTATATATTCTACTCGTAAAGGCAGATGTGGGGTAATTGTTTTCCATCCGACCTCTGTATTATATTGTTAGTTCTGTTTATATTTTAGAAGAGGAATAGCATAAGTGAGGCTTCATATAAACGATTAGAGAAGGAACTCCTCTTTGTAAGTTCTTTTCTTTTGAAATTCTTATGGAATAGCACGAGTCAAATGAGCATCTTGGAACACTGGTGTTACTGTGCTCTGCAAACGCTACTCTTCAGGGAACCAACTACAGAGCTTGTTTTGGTGATGGCAAGGAATCAGTGAAGACTGAAAAACTGCTTTCTCTCAAGAGAATCGAATATGCGACTATCAATCAAGTTCACATTTCTGATGTTTTTTTCTTTCCTCTTTCCTAATATAGCTTCCTGTTATGGCAATTATGAACGGGAATTTTATGTCAAGTTCCGCTTCTCTCGTTCTGAACTCTCGTTTCCCTATCGTGACCGACTCCACGTCCATTTGCTTCCCCAACGTGGCCATGGGGTCCTTCCCTGACGCTGGCGCTTCGAAGCTGCTAAGTTCTCTGGGAGGTCTTGGCATGTACCTGGGTCTAACAGGCGATTCTATCACCGGAAACGACCTCGTCCACTTCGGGTTGAGCCAGTACTTCATCGAGGACGAAGCGCTGGAGTGGTTCGTCAACGACATGAGTGGAAACGAGTCTCGGAATGTGGAGCGAATTCAAAGCTTGTACGAGACAGAAGCAATGCCTCTGCAGTCGGTCACTCACGAGTCAATGGGTATTTCTGCTGCATCGATACGAATTAGAACTCTACAACAACATCAACCGCTTCTTTAACCCCTGCTTCTACGAGGACTCGTCTGTGCTCGATCTGATCAGGCGACTCGAGTCAGACTCTTCGGACTTTGCGAAGAACACACTGTCGAAGCTTACTGAAGGCAGAGACGCCTTCTCTCTTGCCGTACTTTCCTTCCTTGGCTGTCAATTAGCTCACGTGGAATGTCATTCGCGACGCCTCAAAACTGAGTCTCCACGGAACACTGAAGCGTGATATGCATATTTGGAGTAATCTGCTGAATAGCGAGGAGTGCAATTTCCTCCAGAATCTCCGAGCCCAGCAGCCGCTGAAGACATCATTGAATCCTTCGGATGTGACAGAGACGCTCCAGCAGCGGGTGAGATAGACAAGGGGATGTGATGAATAGGTGGAGAAAGTGCTAGTTCCAAATCCTCAGATTCACTTCGATCTTGAGAAAATCAATCACTATGACATTCCCATGTTTCGCGGAGATTGCTTTGAGAATGAATCCTTCATGAAGGTGGTGCCAGAAGACGAATACGACTGGGATCGCGTGGATCTGGACACATACCACATCATTCCAGAGGAAAACGATATACTTCCCAAGAAGAGGGCGTTCAAACATCCTGTTACAGGGATCATGCACGTTGTCCCACCTGAGTGGATGGATGATATACGAGTGGCAAAAGAGCAGAAGAAGCGAGAGCGCGAAAGACAGATTATTTATGAGAGCGAGTTGGTATTGTCAAATGTACCAAAAGCAAAGTACGAAAAATAAGGTTTTTTTAATCATCGTTTGTTTTCTTTACAAACATACACATCGCAAGAACATACACGCTGCTTTTACTTCTTCTTCTGGTTGATCTTCCTGTGGTAGAAGGCCAGTTCGTCGTCCTCGAGGATGTATCCATCAGCACGACCTGACTGTCCAGGACGGGAGGAGATGCGAGCGAGGATCTTGCCCGAGGCCAGCTGTTCGATCACTTCCTTCTGCTCCTG